>JAUMHP010000046.1:4607933-4637830 GCA_032361065.1 Enteromius trimaculatus
TATTACACATATTTATATACACACACACTATAAACCTTATTTACCTTATTATACTTATTTATTAGTTAATTCATTTGAATTCATTTTAATTAACTATAATATCCCTGGATCTGAGAAAATGTCTAAATAGTTAAGTTTTCTTTTTGCTCATCTATATTATCTCACTTTATTGTTTCAGTCACCACCGATCCTCCCATCGCACACATTCTTACCACCCTGATGAAATGCTTCACTTTTACCGCTGGACGTCACCCCCAGGTGTCATGAAGATTTTGTCCATCATCATCATCATTCTCTGTGTGGCTATGTTTGCCTGCGTAGCCTCCACACTGGCATGGGACTATGATGCTAGTGCCATGGGTCTTGGGGGTCTTGGAGGCATGGGTTATGGAGGCAGCTATAGCGGTGGATCATATGGAGGTGGATCATATGGCGGCGGATCATATGGAGGTGGGCTTGGTGGAAGCTATGGTGGGGGTGGCTATGGCGGAGGCATGTACATGGACCCAAAATCAGGCAAGGGCTTCATCATTGCGATTGCGGGTATCACCTTTATCGCTGTGCTCATCATCTTCATCCTGGTGGTGTCGAGGCAGAACGCTTCACAGTCTCCCTCGTTCTATCTGGCCTCCATCATTATTTGTGCCATCCTGGCTGCACTCATGCTCATCGCAACCATAGTGTACCTGGTCGCTGTTAACCCCACCTCGCAGACGTCTGGATCTATGATGTATAATCAGATCTTGCAGCTGTGTGCACAATACAAGAACCAAGATCAGGCCTCTGGCATCTTCATCAATCAATATTTATACCACTACTGTGTAGTGGAGCCTGAAGAGGTGAGTGTGTTCTCCTGACTGGGAGCAGGCCATCTTTTATAATAATATTTGTTCAGTTCAGGTTGGCTATTATCAGACACAAACTTAATACCTTTCTTTTGTGTAGAAATGCTAGTTAAGATTTATGAAAACACAGAAACCAGTCTGCCACACTGTCCTCTATATTGGTGTTCATTTACAGTGCTATTTCAAGCGTTTTATTTCTTTCTTTCTCTACAAGGCCATTGCCATTGTTCTTGGGTTTCTAGTCGTGATTGGATTGATCATCTTACTTGTATTTGCGGTGAAGACCCGAGGGCAGATTAGGAGATACGGCAGGGAGCGTGTTCTCTGGTATGACGTGAAGACCATCACCGATGGACTTACATCTCAAGGCATCGGGGAATGGGTAAGAATTTTCACTAGCAAAATCCCCAAAAGATATGTTTTATTTTCTGTTCATGTTAGGTTTGTCTTTTTCTTAAGACAGTACTACACATGGATTTATGATTTCATGAAACGTAATACTTAATGTGTAGCACTTGTTGTACTAACGGTAATATTTAAAACCCCAGAATGCATCTTAATTCATCTTGTTTATTTCCAAATGTTGCTACGGGCTGATAATTGCTCCACTGTTTTAAGGAGTATCCTTGGTCTAGAACATTGCTATTAAGTCTCTTCCACGAATGGAAGTTTCAGAGCAAGATTTCCATGATGAGGTGTTTTTATGTCTAGTTTCTGGGTGTGTCCTCTTATGCACTTTCACTTGATGGGAAAACAAATGATTATGATCCAAAATGTCATGATGAAATACATGGAACACTTAATAGTGACTTAAAAGTTTATGAACTGGTCGTTGGGAATTGTTAGACCAAAAAACATGATCAGGTTCTAGTGTTACTAGGTCGCTTCATTGGCTTTGTTCTTACACAAACCACCATGTAAGCAGTGGAAGTTTTGTCCTTTATGTCATGATGGTATTTGTGGAAGTGGTGGAACCGGTTTTGCCTGGCTTTAATGTTTGTCCAGACTATTTACCATACACAAAGGCAACGGAGTACGTTGGGGAAACAGAGAAGCTCACGTTAAAGAGGCCTACTGCAGCACTTACAGGAGCTACAGACTACCAAATGAAGAGTGAAAATGTTTTGAGATGCTACTTTTATGTCTCGATGGGGTGTTAAAAAACACTTTAGAAAAACACCTTTTGATGCAGTTTTAAGGTTGCTACAAACAGGACAGATTTAAAATTGGTAAATGCCTAAACCATGAAAATTAAATGTGAAACTCATGGAATTTTTTTTTCTTCTTCAGGTTAATAATGTGTCTGGAGATCCAGAGGCTTTTGTCAATGACCACAATGATCAAGTCGCAGTTGCACAGCCGATGGTACACAGCCAGAAACCAATTTACCTTCCAAGGTAGGTCATCTTAGTGCTTTTAAAGATTTTATTGCAAAAAACAAATGCATAGCTAATGCATTACTTTTCATCCTTCTGTAGACTTTAAGTGACTTTGCCTTAATAAACCTTGACTATTATATAATAAGTTATTATAGATATTAATTACATATGAAGTGGCTGACTATAAAGATGATATTTCATGCAATTTAATAATCACAAAAAAAGTAAGAAGAATGACCACTTCTATTAATCAGCCAAGTGAGAACACACTGACTCAGTATTAGTCTGTCACTAGACAACGTGCCACAGAGTGAAGGAATCCAGGAAATCTTGTCCCTGTATGAATTGTTTTGTCATGAACATGAATAACCAGTTTCACAAACTGAATTATGTGTACTAACTGAAACTATTGTAATACCGAAAGCTATTCTCACTTTGTCAGTTTAAATCAAAATTGTAATAATATCACACCCAAGTAATTAACAAAATTGTTTTAATTTCTTAATCAAAAGTGGTTCTGACGTGACAAGCTCTTTAAGTGGACTAAAGAGTAAACTGAGAGACTATGACACTGGAGAGTCTGGAGATGAGCTGGACACTGACCATCAAAGGTAAGGGAAATCTTTATGTAGTTATATTTGGTTATTGGAGCACTTTTAAAAACATACTCGGCATTTGTGAATATTTCTAATCCGTAACACTCAAATTTTCCCCTTTACTTCTATTTTGTGCTGCCATACACTCAGTGAGTATCCTCCCATCATTAACGAGCAGGAGAGGCTTGAGTACAAGAGAGAGTTTGACAGAGACCACATGGAGTACAAGCGTCTTCAGGCTGAGCTGGATGATATTAATCAGGGCTTGGCAGAAACGGATCGAGAGCTGGATGGCTTACAGGAAGGCAGCCCACAGTTCATGGTATGTAATCTATAAAGATAAACACAAATTCACACATCATGTGACCAAAATTCACATGCTTTAGGTTAGGGGTGACAAATCTTAGTATAAATTCATTATATGTGTGTAAGTCATCATTATATAAAGTTCTTCACAATCACTCACCCTTAAATAAAAAAAAAAATATCACTTTTACCTTTAAATAAAAAAACATAACTTATTTTACAATATTAAACATTCAATTAATAATATATGTCCTGTTTTGATAAAAATCATTGTTGTTTAAATGTGTTGCTTTAATATATATTACTCTTGTTTTCTTCTATAAAAAGGATGCCATGGATGTATACAACAGGCTCAAAAGTTTAAAGAAGGTAAACCCTTTTGGATTACAAAATTGTAGAGTATTGGGAAATCGCATAACTTGTCACAGCTGTTTTTATTTAACAGATTGTGATTATGACTCCAGTGTATTGGTGAAAATGTAAATGCTGACCTGTTTCCTTTCTCACAGTCTGCAGACTATCAGATGAAAAAGAGAAGGTGTAAAGAGCTGAAGACAAAACTGTCCTTGATCAAAAGAAGGGTCAGCGACTATGACCACAGACAATAAAACCTGGCACAAGAAACTCAGGAGAGTATGTTGTCACACGTTGTTTTGTTTTGGGACTTTCCCGTTTCTGTATTAAAAATCTGTATCACTGTATGATTATCAAGAACTGCTGTATGCCAGGTTTTGCTTTTGAGCCAAACTAAGCTTGATCAAAATATTGTGGTATCAATGAAGTATTTTTATTTTTTAAGCTAGATAACATTTTAACAATCTCCTTTTTTTTTTAACAGTCTCCTTTAACAGCTAGTCTCCTTTTAACGTTTATTCT
Organism: Enteromius trimaculatus; assembly: GCA_032361065.1. Classification (NCBI taxonomy): domain Eukaryota; kingdom Metazoa; phylum Chordata; class Actinopteri; order Cypriniformes; family Cyprinidae; genus Enteromius; species Enteromius trimaculatus. The sequence goes on from JAUMHP010000046.1 coordinate 4,611,936, forward strand.
TTTTCCGAAGACATGTAGTCAAGTTAAATTTAGTGTAGGATATCTTAAATACGAGCAAGACTGTGACCACTTTCTGTTGTAGTTTCAAGGATCTTAAAGCAAAGCATTCTAATGTTGTTTGTTATAATACTTTTTTACTTACATTTTTAATTCAATTATTAATCTGTCACCAGAATAACAAGCTATGTTCTGTTTTTATTTTATTTTTTTTAAGTACACATTTACATAATGGGTGTGAATTCAATTTCATTTCATTATTTGATTATTGAAATCAATTCTGTCAAATTTATAGAGAATTCAACTGTTTATGTGGCAGGCGAGTTGTGTTGAATGTACAGTACAATGTTTGCTCGTTATTTGTGTACATAGTAAAATAAAACCATTATATTTCCAAATTACTTCTTTTGTATTCATTTCAGCTTCTGAAATTAAAGTGGGCAACTAAAAAGTTAATCATAAACTAATTTTTGGATCGGATTACGGAACATGTCGTCCCTCCCATAACTCGGAACTATTGTTTAGTTTTTGCTCCGGAGGACACAACAAATCGACGGACAAGCGTTGCCCGAAAGTAAATACCGGGTGAATCGGGATGTTTTTATAGTCCACTGAGAAAGTTACATATTAGTATGTCATTAGTACAAAACCCCAGTTTATAGACATTTTTTCTGTATTTGCTGTTATAAGTTTAAAAGTACGAAAATCTGTACAACGTAACTTACAAGCGAATCTCTGTGAGGAGACCAAATGCAGAAATCTATTGAAACATCCGAGAGTGCACTCGTTTCGGAAGAATAGAATAACTGTATAACATTTCCCCTAAAGAAAGCTTACAGTCTCTTAAAATTATAAAAACATGGATGAAGAACCAGAAAGAGCAAAACGCTGGGAAGGAGGATACGAACGAACATGGTGAGAAGTTGAGCTTTAACTTGTGTGCGTTTTCAAACTTGCCATCAATGATGTTAATATATATTTTATAAAATAACGTACTGTCAATAACTGTGTAAAGCAGAATGGCTTGGCTAGTGTGTTTGTAAGGAGCATCACAAGACTGCCATACTGATATTTGTTAAAGCACATAGGAACACATACGCTTTAATGAGCAGTTGACATGTGTCTCTCTTAGGGAGGTGCTGAAGGAGGATGAATCTGGATCTCTCAAAGCCACTGTGGAGGATATTCTTTTCCAGGCGAAGAGGAAAAGGTACACCACTCAAATGCAAAAATATGAAAATGAGTTTGAGCCGATTGCATATTGCTTTGATATTCACTTACTGTCATATTACAGAGTGTTTGAGAGTCATGGACAAGTTCGGCTTGGAATGGTAAGATGCATTTAACTGTCCTCCATAGTCTTTTGTTGACAGAGAATGATCGTAATCATGCATATAACTCCCACCAACCCAGATGCGACACCTCTTCGTGATCATTGACTCATCTCGATCAATGGAAGATCAAGACCTGAAGCCCAACAGGCTCACCTCCACCTTGAAGGTTAGTGGCACTGCATCTGTAGTGGCATACGGAAGCCTAGCATCGTATGAAATCTGACCTTTCATTTTGCGTTCTTCAGCTGATGGAGTATTTTGTAGAGGAATACTTTGACCAGAATCCAATCAGTCAGGTAATGCACTTTCCCCTGTATCTGTCTGACAGTGTTTACAGCCTGTGCACCTTATGTTAACTGTACCGTATCTTCACAGATAGGGATCATTACCACTAAGAACAAGAGGGCAGAGAAGCTCACTGATCTTGCAGGTTGATGCATTGGTTATTATGTTTGCATGTTTTAAGAAGTTTTCTTTATCGTTATCTTCACTTGACATTATTTTACTCTTGCCAGGGAACCCTAAGAAGCATATAGCAGCTCTGAAGAAAGCCGTGGACTCCACATGTGTCGGCGAACCATCTCTCTACAACTCTCTGAACTTGGCCATGCAGACTCTGAAGTAAGGCACTTGTCACTTCCACCTGGATGCAGGGCTTAATAACCTACATATCCCCTAACCGCAGTAATTATATTTCTATTTTCGTGCAGACACATGCCTGCTCATACAAGTAAAGAGATCCTGGTTGTTTTCAGCAGTCTTACCACCTGTGACCCAGCAAACATCTATGAGCTAATCAAAGTGAGTTTAAATGCTGTTAACGGCCGCGTGCTGCAGTGGTTAGTTTGCCTTGATGAACGTTGATTTCTTTGCTGTCTTGTGCTTTTATGTAAATACAGACTCTAAATGGTTTGAAGATCAGAGTGTCTGTGATCGGCCTGTCAGCAGAGGTTCGGGTGTGCACCATCCTCACAAGAGAAACTGGAGGTTGGTAGTCTTACTTTAACGTGATCTCTCACTTGTATAATGTTTTCTAAATTCCGTTTGGCCCAATAGGATCCTACAATGTGATTCTGGATGAGAGTCATTTTAAAGAGCTGCTGATGCTGCATGTGAAGCCGCCTCCAGCCAGCTCCTCCTCAGAGTGCTCCCTCATTCGCATGGGTAATCACACAACTATGGTCAACACTATTTAAACTGAGTAAAACGTTGAAAGTAAAACACTTATTACTGATAGCTAAATGCTTAGTTCAAAATTAGCCTGGGAATTTATTTTGTATATATTTTGTGTGTTCACTGCACTGAAAATGTAAAGGTGTCCAGGATTTGTTGTGATTAATGTCTGGGAAATACTTAGTGTAAGCTAGAATATGTATTCTTCTACAATATTTTTAATGTGCAGCATAATTTGTTTAGGTTTCCCCCAGCATGTCATAGCCTCCATGTCTGATCAGGATGCCAAGCCCTCGTTCAGCATGTCGTGAGTACAGTTTTAATCTTATGTATGTAATCCTACGCTCACCAATGCTGAATCTATTTAATAAACAACAATTTTAAATAACTGTTTAATATAATATAAAACAATATAATGGCAAAGCTGAATTACATGTCACACGACCATTCAGAAATATTCTAATGTGCTGATTGGCTGACTAAGAAAGAATTTTTATTGTTGTTAACCGTGTTACTTTTAAAAGGCGTGCATTTCAATATTCCATTACTCCCCCAAAAAGTAACTAATTGCATACTTTTTATGGAAAGCAATTTGCTGCGTTACTTTTGCATTACTTTTGTGTTACTTGTTAAATCTGGGCAGGGCTTGATTGTTTATTTTTAATATAAGAAGTTCTATTTATAGCAAATTTAAAAGCCCCTTCACAGTAATGTTATGTATAAACCTCATGCTAAAGAAAAATTACATTCACATCTGTGCAATATAACTCAATAGAAGAAGGTTCAATACTCTTCATTGTTTGTTTAATTGCTGAAGCACAACTCAGTTTATCTAAATTCATCATTGCTTGTTAGTATGATTGAACAGGATCATCAGCAGCAAAGACATTGGTTAATAAAACTGGATTAGATACATTTGTGCTATTTAACATATTTAATCATTACAGATTTGTTTGAAATAATTTGTATGAATACTGAATCATTTGCGAGTGAGATGAAATCATGCTCATTTAGGTTTAGTCTGGAACTACACTGTATTCACACAGTGCACACAGCTCCTCTGCACTTATGACTTCTCAAGAGACTTGTCAGTTAATGAATAGGAAAACAAAGTGGCATATATTAAAAACAATTTTAATTAATTTATCTTTAAATTGTTCACAAGTGACAATAATGCATCCCTGCTGAATTATTTAGAAAAAAGTCTTACTGACCCTAAACATTTGAATGGTATCTTTAATGTATACTTAATTGTATTATTTATCATTGGAAATGATTAATTATACTTTATTTTCTAATATATTCCAGGCACCTAGACAGCGCTGGTGAACCGGGACTCACTCTTGGTGGCTACTACTGCCCACAATGCAGAGCCAAATACACTGAGCTGCCAGTGGAGTGTAAAGTGTGTGGTATGTTCTCAGCGTGTCCCTGTTCCTCAGTCTGTACACTAATCTTCAGTTCTCACAGTCTGTGTCTTCTCTCTGCTACAGGTCTGACTCTAGTTTCCGCTCCTCACCTGGCCCGTTCTTTCCATCACCTCTTTCCCCTCGAGGCCTTCCAGGAGACCCCCCTGGAGGAGTATGAGGGCGAGAGGTGAGCTCTACACTCACTCTGTGAAAACCCCTCTGTCTCATCACAGCCTATTTCATAGCACTAATCTGTCTTTTCAGGTTCTGTGAAGCTTGCCAAGGAGAGTTGAAAGACAAAAGTGTAAGTTTTCCCAGATCTTTTGCATGAGAGCATTAATAACTTCTTGTTAAAAATAACATTTAGCCTCTTTATTTTCAACTCTCTGCAGGTGTTTAGGTGTCTAGCATGTAAAAAAGTGTTTTGCGTGGAGTGTGATCTCTTCATACACGACACACTGCACTGCTGTCCTGGCTGCATGCAGACTGACAGGACGTCCTGATGTAAGATGGCCGACATCTATGAACTTCAGTACAAGTAGAAATTGAGATGCAGAAGAAAAAGAGGAAGTCATCAGCCACGGATTCAGATTCTTACTGATAATTTAGGCCTAATGTAATGAAAGCCATCACATAATGGTTGTCAGGGTCTTTGGCATCTTTCTGGTTTTATGCATCATAGTTGTGCTCAAGATGTTACTGTATGAAATGGCGCCCCCTATGGGGAAAAGTGTCTCACTGGACCAAATCAAACCAGCATCAGAAAAACATTTTGTGCTGTTTTTTCAACTGTCCTATTTCTGTTTAAGCCACTGAGTTGTAATAGATTTAACATGACAGCTGTTTTGTTTTATACATACCATGTTAATATACCTCCCTGTGCTCAATAATGCAGATTCATACTTGTTAATTGTTCAAACAAATTAAATTTTTCTTTTAAAAACGTACTGACTGACATTTTTGCAAACTAAATTTATACTACATATATATTTATATATAAATTATTTCTGGTATGAGTTTAAGGTGTTGCAGCAGAACGTCTTGATTTCTAGAGTTAAAAAGCTGAATGCAAGGACAGAACAGTGTTATGACAAAAATAAAAGATACCACAAAAGTAAATATCAAATTCACAAGAATGTAATTTCAGTACGAACGGTTGGAGACAGATGAGATTCTTACAATTTACCTGTACAAGCAACAGTGCACCTCTTCAAAAATATTCACCCCATATTCACAAATGCAGTATTGCTTATTTCACACACTTGAGCACACCAAAATTCTTATCAAAACACTTTGAACCATATTAAACTGCATTATAAAATGTACACGCCCAAGACTTCGACATTCACTGAAAGAGTGCTTCACAGCTCTGTGTTTTTGTGCTGCTCATAGTGTCTGTGCAGCCAGGCCTTCAGCAGCGGGAGGTTCTTGTCCATCCAACGAATGTTCTCTTCAATGTTCTCCAGGGCTTGCTGAATACATCTCAGTTCTGCTCCGGTCTCAGCCCGCAATGAAGTGAAGAAACTACGAATCTGATGAAGCATAGAAACGCATCATGTAATGGAAGTCTTCTGATTACAGGATGAGATATGTTTTTGGTCTAGACCAAATGACGATACTTATAACAATACTTATAAACAATACTTACCTCAGTTAGCATTTTGCTGGTTGAATATTGGTTGGTCACTCCCACTACCATGTGCGCTATAGAGTGTGAGCCAAGATCAAACCTATAAACATATATTTGAAGTCATTAAAGGGCTCAGAACATACCACTACTGTGTGTCTAATAAAATCAGTATCTCACTTCTTAATCAGGGAGTCCCAGTTAGCTTTTAAAAAGTCCCATGCGTGTTTGTAGGCCTTAGGATTTTTACTGACTGAAGTAACAACATATGGCAGATCCTGAGTCTTCATCACCTCTCCCACCAGACTCTGCTCCATCATCCTGACACAAATTAAGGATCACGTTAGTAAATATTATTACTGTCTAAACCAATGCATATCTGAATGTCTCACCATTTAAGCTTGTGATCGAGAGGGCTGGTCGTGAGGGCCATCTTTATCCTATTCTTCATCGAGATGTACATAGACTCCTTGTACTTCTCAAAGAGAAAATTCCAGCCATCCTCAGTCCGGGCGCCAACAGAAAACACAGCCATAGTAACATCATTAGGAAGACTAGAGGCAAAAAAGAAAAAAACAGTTTCATTATTTAAGCTTCAGAAAGAAAAGAATGATGAGCTCTCACCTCATATTTCCATCCGAGTCCCTCCACTGGCTGAAGAGCTGGGTAGCAGTGCTGACACAGGGAGGATGACCCCGCACACAGCCGAACAGGAGAAGGTAGCTGCGCAGCATCCTCTGAGACACAGAGCCATCATCAGTCCACGACTGCTGGTCTATGAGCTTCCTGAACAGCTGCAGGATGTAGCCCTGGATCACAGAGAGAACCAGCATTAGTTACACATCTACAGCAGGGAACAAGGCATTACTTGCACAGCTCAATAAAAACAACAACAACAATAAAAGCCCTTGTTGGTCAGTTTTTTAAATGGATTACCAAGGGCTTTCACACATTTTAAACAACACATTTCCGTTACTATTCCAATGGCCATGATTATTTAAGAATCATATATTAACAAAGAGCACTTTTCTAGACAATGAAATACTTTAGAAAGTTACTATAAAGTCTAAATTCATTAAAGACATGTCCATGGCATTATCTGGAATTCTCTAGGCCAAAAATCAGTCTTTTTCCAGATGACAAGATTACAATTTTTCCCATACCAAATTTTATCATGTATACTAGAGTTGGGGTACTCGGACTTGTTCAAGTCCAGTCTCGAGTACAGTTTTTAAGTAGATTCAGACTTGTCATGGACAAGGATGCATTTTTACATCACTGACTCTATACTCTATCACGATATTCAGTATTTGCTTTTGTTATTAAGTCTTGTCTAGTATTTGAAAGCGGTGGGTTTATGTACGCACTCACTGAACGTGTTCACATAAGAGTGAATCAAACAACAATAGAACAAGAGAAAGTCACCCTTGACTAAATCACTTTAGTAACTTTACTGACTAATACAATCATTTCTATTTAACGCAAACAGTGAAGATTGTGCAGTTCTTTACTTTTCCGTTCATTAATTAAATGCAGGGATTAAGTTGGGCTTGCGCAGCCATACATCAGTGGACTTTCCTCTTAAATTTATATTTTTAAACATTTATCTTATTCTTACCAATCGAACAACCATGCATATTTTATAGGAGTGCATTTCTGTCAGTTTTCTTTTAAAGGCACAGAGCATTACTGTCTGGTGTAAGCGTTTGGAACTCGGTGAAAGGAATGACTGATCAAATGTTACCCTGACAACATGTATGTGTGTTCGTGCAGCATTCAGCTAATAAAGACAATTTTGTATGCATGTCTGATATCTGGTAAAGTCGTGTTTATGAGTGCAGCGCTGCTGTGTGTTGGCTACTGCTGTTACCAGGGAAACCACTATATTTCAAAAGCGCCTCCTGTTGGCAGAGAATCAATAATTGCATTTTTAATAAAGCAGCATCTAGAAGGATTCTGATCAGCATTTGTTCATAGCAGAGCACGCTCGACGTTTCCCTCATATTTTAAAGTTTACCAAGTGATGCAAGATTTTGTGGGCTTTGCATACACATGCACCCCTGGAAGCCTGAAACCAAAGTGCCCCCCCATATAACAAATCCACATTTAACCCCTGATTAAATGCTTGTAGGATGTTTCTGTACTTTTATATAGACCTACTATAACATTTTAAGTACATTAGGTAAGTAATTCAATTACTGTTTTGTTTTTTGAAATGGTGGCTTTTAGAAAAAGAATGTTTCTAACATATTTTCTGTAGAAGTTTTGAGTAAAAAAAAACTGAAATAGTAACTTTTTTTTTTCTCTTTGTGAAAAATATGTCCAAACAGTGAAAACAATATTTTTTATTTTATTCACTAATTATTATTACAGCTTTATACCACGGTAAATAAGTAAATATAATTATATGCAAGTGTGGCTCATCTATAGGCAGTCACCCAAAAGCCTTAAAATCAAACATAAAAATGGCAAGCTTGCTTTTGTTGTTTAAATTTTAAAAAGCTATTTGTTTATAGCTAAATTTTCTAGTATGCAAAGATTTAAACAAGTTTAAAATACTGACAAATGGTAGTGTTTCACTGGACTCGGTCTCAACCTTTTGGGACTCTGACTTGAGTCAGACCCATTTTGGACTCAAATTAGGTGGACTCGAACCCAACACTAATGTATACTACTGTATACTACTGTAGAAAAAAAGAATAAATCCTCAAATGCACTGGATTGATTAAAAGGCACAGTAAACATTTATAGATCATCTATTCCAAATAATTTTCTTTTGTTTCTTAAGCATTAATCAGCATATTAAAGTGATTTCTGAACAATCATGTGATTCTGAAGACTGGAATAATGGCCGCTAAAAATTTAGCTATATGAATGAAAAATATTTTATTTATTTATTAAATGTCAAGATACATTTTAGTTTTATTCTCAGAATTGCACAGACTGAAAAGAAGCTCATTTTAAATCAGAATGAATCCACAAGCTAGGATGATCAGTGTGATCTCTGACTGACCTTCATCTGGTTCTCCAGCTCCAGCATGTCTCTCTTCTCCATCAGTTTGTACAGAGGCACAAGCTCACTGAAGCCCTGTGTCACTGGCATGATCTCAGTTTCCTTGCTTAGGTACAGGGTCAGGTCTAAAGCCTTATCCAGGGGAAGCTTACCAACACTGTCCAGAACACACGGAGGGAGGATGTTTTAAAACCAACCAGGGTATGAGAGCAACACATTTATTGTATGATCTACTTTACAGTGACTTCTGATATATTGTCTTCCCACTGACCAATAAGAGCACCTAATGTACGCTGAAGAAACGAGGACTGACCTGACCAGCTGGAAGGCGTTGTTGATGAGGCTGGCCCGGTCATTGCTGCTGAGCGCTGTGTGATTGTGTTTGAGCAGCGTTATGAGGTCATCCCAGCCGGAACCCTCATAATGCACAATGTAATATCCACTCATGTCCACATTAAACTTGATCCAGTCCACCTCTTCTGGCAGATACAGAACATCTGTGACGACATACAAAACAGACCTGTTAGAAATCAGTGCTACCTGTATAGTGTTTTAGCAATGATCGTTCAGTCTTTGTGTTGTTTAGAGATGCTTAAACACTGCCATTTTACAAACTTTACATTTGTAAGCATTATCATAATTTAGTAATATTATGAAATAATTCAGGTATTATTAAATAATACCTGTTTTGGTCTTAAGCAGGAAGCGGTGCACTGTGGTTGAGTCACTGATAATGTAAGTCAATGGAACGTGCCACAGGAAGCTGTAAGATCAAGAATTGTGTAAAAAAATAAAAATAAAAAATAACATAAAAATTATGAGTCTGAAAATAATTCAAATCTTTATAAAGCCCCGTGCACACAAAGAAGGACGCAAATGCAAATATTCATTTTCAGCAGAGTTTGTGATAACTGGAAATGTGTCTCATGAATATCTGCATGACAGAGACATTTGCTACTGTGAGTGATTTTACTTTGTACGTGATTTAAATCTGTACACATACAAGGCATAAAATTTTTAAAAATGATGTGTGAAAACCGTGTCAAAAACTGAGTGACTTGGATTCATGCTTTGATAATTCATGTTGTTGACGATATGTATGATTCACTGCTGCCTCACTGTTTTAGCTGCAAGAAAACAATTTCTTATTTTGACTGGCAATACATCTCAATTGTGACAGCATTTGTAACCATCAGGTGTTGTTGGAGGTCAAAAATGACAGTTTTTTGTACTATATTTCATCTTCAAATGTGGTAAACCGCTTTCAGTAAGATTTGGTTTGAAAACAGTACCATACATCTGTACTAGATGAAATTAGCTTTTAAATAATTTCCAATGTGGTCATTTTCAATGCAAACAATACATGTTTTGATATTTATATCAAACCTGGATGTTTGTGAGGGGTCATCACTCTTGAGGTAACGCTCTTGACTTAGTCTGACTTCTCGACCTTTGACCTCCACTGTAATGAGTGGAAAGCCCTCCTGCAATGTCCATGTCTCCATCATAGCCTTAACATCCAGCTCGTCCTCAGAGTGCCATTTCTAAAAGACAAAATATCACAGAAATACATCACAACACCAATTAATAACAGGGTAAAGGGAGTTAATGATGTAACAAAGCAACCCACAGAAGCTCCAGAGTGTGAGACTGAGCGCTGACAGGACTCATCACCCTTCAGTCTGCCTTCATCCAGATCATCAGACTCACACACCTATACCAGAGAGTGACATTGAGACAAATCTTGTTAAAACTTACTACTATATCATGAGACATTTTGATCTTGTACTCCTAAAAACGTTCTGAAATTCTAGTTCATTTTCAATAGTGTAGCAAGAAGCACAGATGGATAATGTGGCAAATTTGCTTAACCAGCTATAGTTGCATGGAATGATGACTGGATTCCACCTGGGAAACATAACAGGTAAAAGAAGCCCACACAGTTTTCTGCATCTGCATCACACACGTCACTTGTACTCACATTTGTCAGACTCTCCCACAGGTTACTATTGACTGTATTCTGGTAACTGTAGCGTTTAAGATATTTCACAATGCCCAATTTAAATGCATCTGGGGTCAGAAACTCTCTCAGCATGTTCAGAATACAAGCCCCCTGAAATGGCATGAACAATTGTAAAATGGATTTAAAAAGCTTTTGAAAGAGTATAACAAGAAAAACATATTGCACAGGAAACTTTCCAAAGTTTTATTATGCACCTTGTCATAGGAAACATCATCGAACATTTCCTGTATCTGAGCAGGATTCTCCACCGGTGTGGACACTGGGTGAGAGGAGCTCAAGGAGTCTACCTCCATGGCCTCAAAACACTTGCCTAAGAAATAATCCTCCTGTGGCACAAAGAAGATCGGGCTTCGTATTAGCAAAAATATTCATCCAACTCATGCTGAGGCCTTTTAAAATGATGAAAATAAAAAGCCAAAAGAAAATGAAGGCAATAGTCCTGCAACAAGGCCCATCAATATTACAACAACTTACAACTTGCAGTTCAGGATTGGTGATGTTGACGGACACAAACTCCATGAACTTGGCAAAACCTTCATTCAGCCACAGATCATTCCACCACTGCATGGTCACCAGGTTTCCAAACCACTGACAAGAACATACAAAGAATAATTCATTTCTTAGTTAACCAAAGAAATATCCTTAAAATTACCATAATAGTTAACTGATGTCTTAAGTTCACCTGATGGGCCAGTTCATGGGCGATGATCATTGTGATGCCCAGCTTGTCAGAAGCAGAAGACTTGTGTGGGTCAAAAAGAAGGGCTGATTCCCGGTAGGTGGTCAAACCCCAATTCTCCATCGCTCCAGACTGGAAGTCTGGGATGGCAGCAAGATCTACAGAGTAGATTATATAAATAGTGAACTCAGAAACATGCCTTTTGCATTTTAAGTAGACAAAATGCCTATGTGGAGCTAACCCTGTTTAGGTAGAGGGTATGGAATGTCAAAGTAGTCATCATAGAAGTCAAGCAGCTTCACTGCAGCATCCAGAGCAAACTCTGCCTGGTCGATCTTCTCTGGCACAGCATACACTGAAATCTAAATTCACATCAAATAAATAAATACATTTATGGAGCATCACTAAAAGTAATAATTGATGGAGGTGGTTTCTTATTGTACATAAGTGCTTGGTTTGGGTTTTAATGATTTAAGATGGATCATCTTCTAACCTGGACTCCATGCTGACTCATTTTGCTGATTGACAGAAAGTCAGAGACAATGTAGGCCACCAGGTATGTGCTCATCTTAACACTTATATCAAACTGGTCCTCAAACAGGCCACCTGGCAGCTGTAAAGTTCTCAGCTGGAGTAAATAAAAAAACAAAGAGCACACTCAACAGAAGAATCAGAGTCTCCAGCGGCAAATTAATAGTTCATGTACTTTATGATTTATTCAGGTTTTAGTCAGAAAACAGCAGGATTGATCAGTGGTGGTTCTGAGGATATTATAACAACACCTTAGGCATGTTTGAGAGGGCAATATGCTTTGCTTCTCTGCGAATCCGCATGGAAAAGTTGGCTTTGAAGGCAGGTTCATCAAAACAGGGGAAAGCTGCCCGGGCACTAGTCGGCTCAAATTGTGTAGAAGCCACAACCCTGAGAATGTGATTTGCATAACATCAGATTATTGCATTTTTTTAAAAGAAATGATAATACTTAAAGCCACTCAGGCTGTGCTTACATAAGGGTTCTCACCTGAGGTCTCCCTTGCTGGTGCGGTATGTGCTTTTGTAAAATCCATGAAAGCTCTCAGAGAGTTTAGCGGCAAACTCCAGCTGAACTGAATATACATGGCCTTGCTTCAGCACAGCATGCTCAGATATAAGCGCAATCTGTTGGAAGTATGGGTACTCTAACACCTTTAGGGCCTGTAGCTGACCTAAGTCTGAATCTAGCAACCTTGCATTAGAAATATGAAGATCCTTGCTGTGCAATATGATAGTCTTGGTGTTTTCAAGGACCTTAATTTGGATCTGCACCATTCCAGTAAAGTCTAAACTTGTGAGGTTGGGATGGATAAGGAGATGGTAATGAAGGGGTGATACTGTGTCTGGAAGTCTCATTTTGTTCCATGGGAAGGGTTCTCCATTGGTTGATGTGGGGAATGAAATGGTCTCTTGACCCCAGAGGTGAACTGGCAAAACTATGAGATTCACAAGCAGAGCAAAGCGAATCATGGCTGCCCAGTACAACACTGAAGGGGAAAAGTGAAAAACAACACAATCACATTAGCTCAATATGTACTTGATTACTTTAAACAAGTTCTGTTTATGCTTTTGTTTATATTACTGTTAAAAAAAAACCCTGCATTTCGCACGTGATAAGAATGTCACGCAGTCAAGTGCAAAACGCTTCACTATCAGCTTAACGCTACAGGTGTTGTGCCGAATTATGACTCCCCTTATTGAAATCAATAGTAATCCTAACCCCACCCCCACACCTAACACTAAACCTACCAAAACTAGGCGAGTCATAATCTGGCAGGGGGTAAAAATTCTGCACTACACCGGTTTCCTAGTCTAGGCTAGCAAGCATGTTTGAGAGCCAGTCTTTGTTAACCAGTGTGAACAATATTAACAGATTAATTCAAATGATCCGACGCAAATGAAATGGCACAGCGAATGCGTTAGTCACCGATCAAATCCGCGGTATATTTAATTAAAAAAAATCTACATTCGGTTATGCATAAAGCAACGTCTTGTACTGCGATGTAAACCGAAACAGAACTGCGCGTGCAATACCTAAGCTTAGCCAAACGTCATCTGTACCATATAGTCACGTGCCCGAGATAAAGTTGAAGTTTATTTGTATATCACAGAATACTTACGAACACGAACTACGCTTTTCAGCTAAAATCCTCAAAGTCTTCAGGTTTAGTTCAGCTGAGCATTCAAATCAATGAATGTGAAAGTGAAAATACAATTCTTCAACATTTGCATCATGGGAAGTTGTTTTTTAAATTAAAGGCGCAGCACTAGCCGATTAGCTGTAGGAGAGTTTAATTCTAAATTTAACGTAACATTATAAAATAAATACAACCAGTTGGTAAAGCTGCATTTAAGGTGAAGTAAACATGTTGATGCATGTTGCCAGATGCTCCCTCACAGTTCCCATGTGAACCTTCAAATACAACCAGAAAGAATACTGTACTCTGTAATATTGTAAAGAATGTTGGAGAAAATTTTAAGAGTAATGCATTACAATATTGCGTGACTCCCTAAAAAAAAACTAACTGATTTTTACTTTTTATGCATTTCGTTACTTTTTTGTACTTTTTAAACATTAGCCGAGCTTGAGTGTTTGTTTTTAATATAAGAAGTTCTATTTATAGCAAATATAAAAGCCCTTTCACAACAAAAAGTGTCATGAATAAACCCCAGGCTGAAGAAACAGTAAATTCACATCTGTAAAGTAGAATACAATAAAAAAACAAACCACTAAAGCACAGTAGTTATTTGTTAAAGTCATTTTTTGCTTGTAAGTATCATCAAAAGATATTGGTTAATAAAATAGGATTAAAAACATTTGTGTAATTTAACTATTGCAGGTCATTGCGTCATATTCGGAGTTTATTTGAATTCGTTTTGATGAATACTAAATCTGTTTTTGATAGTGAGATGAATTAATGCACATTCACATTTAGTCTACCTAAACTGTATTCACACATCACAACATGGGGTCAGGAGACTTGCCAGTCAATAAATAAGAAAACAAAGTAACTGTGTTAATTTTTTTGAAAAGTAAAAAAAAACTAACCCTACCCCTAACCCAAAATTAAAAAAACCTGAAACCATTGTCTCTCGAGGACAGAAGGATGCCAACAACAACTTTGCTAGTTACTTGGAAAAAGTAATATTAATAATGTTGTAGTAATATTAGTAAATAGTAATACTCTAATGTGTTACCCCCAACACTGATTGTAACTGAATAAATAAATAACATGACTCAAAAGAAATTCTGTTTTCTTGTATTTGTTGTGTGTAGTCTTAATGATCTTTTGGACACATTGGAATTGGAAACAAGAAAAGTCATAGAATGGGACAAAGTCTTTACGTTTCTTTTTGTGATGACTCTTTGTGGATGTCATAACATGTGTCAGTCAATAAACTCAGCGTGCATTCATGTAGATGTATGACTAGAACATGTAGTTTTATAGTCAAACCACAGATAAAGTTCACTGAAATCATTAATGAGTAAACTTTATGGTTTAGTTGAATCTCTCTTATCAGGACTGACAATGACAAAATAGTCACCCTCATCCATATGATCATGACACTTAAGATTTTTCACACCTTCCTACCCACCACCACTCATCACAGGCTATATTAGAGGAGGACAGGGTTGGTTAGACACATTCAGGAGGTGCACTGAGGCCTTTGACAAACTAACATTATGTTTAAGGAGGTGTTGTTGGGTGCCCTCACAGGAGCAGTGGCTTTGACTATAGGGATCCTGCTGGGACACTTCGCCATTGACAAGGGCAGTTCGGTGCCAGACTGGGTCCGGGATGCATCTCGTGATGTGGACGAAAGCATGATTGAGAAATTCCTTGCAGAACTAGATACCAGACAACTTGAAGAGAACCTCAGGTGAGGTATATATATGGAGGCACACGAGTATGAGATGCAAAGGCGATTAAATGACCAGCTTTGTAGAAAACCTAAGATCATTTCTCTTGGCATTAGGTTGTTTGTTCCAGCTGAACTGAGAATTTACTTGGTCTCTTTTATTCAAAGGGAGCTGACTAAGGTTCCTCACATGGCCACCACTCCTGGAGATGAAGCAACTGTAAATTTTATGATGGACAGATGGAAGGACCCCACCACAGGCTTGGACAGTGCATGGAGGGAAGACTACAAGGTGTATCTGTCATTCCCAAACAAAACAAGCCCCAACAAAGTGTCTGTTGGTAAGACAGAATATCTATTCACATGGTTTCAAAACAGCTCTGTGGACTTCTGGTTTGTGAAATTTAGCTTTTCGCACCTTGAATGCAGTCGAAATCATCATATACTGTACAAAAATGTTAAATGATTTATAAAAAACTGTTTTATTTAGTTGATCCAGCAAACACAGTCTTGTTTGTGGCAAGAGAGCGAGAGAAGGCATACAGACCAGAACAGGAAGACCCAGAGGTGGTCCAGCCATTCGCTGCATATTCCCCCGCAGGAAACGTCATGGTTAATATACTTTACATTTCATGCATGCTTCAATAAACAATGAATCAATTAATTTAAGCAATGAAATCTTTGAATATACAATGTTTATAGTTGAAATCCATTTTTAATGAAACATTTAGATTTTAATGTTTTAGTGTTGCACTTTTGAACTTTCTATTCACCTTTAAAGACATCATGTTTTCCACAAAAATATTAAACAGCACAACTGCTTTCAAGATCGATAATATTAATACATGTTTCTGGAGCACAAAATCAGTGAAACAGTGACTTAAACAGTTAAACTGTAATAACATTTCACAATATAACATTTTAATATATTTTGATTAAATAAACATAGCTTTGGTGAACATAGGCTTCCTTCAAAAACATTACAAATCTTACTGACACCACACTTAATGACATAAAATATTGTCTTTTTTTTTACAATAAATATTTTAATATTATTACTCTATAATTGCCTTGCCTCACCTCTAACATTAGTTTTTCAAAAAATAATTATACATATATTTTTTTAATGAATGCCTCCTGTTATGGAGGTGATATCATTACAGAAAATCTCTTATCTTATGACACTGCAATGGCAGACGTAAGTTATGATACTGAACTGAGCAAGAGTTGAAAACAAATGTCTTTATTACACTTGATGGTTCTAGAAAAACCAGAGGGTGTGATAACCTTTGGGGCTATCAGACCATATGACAGTAGTAAACTCATCCACTGATTGTTATTTACTGTTTCTTTTACCGATGTCCCACTATAGACTTTACAAATAAGGGCTTATTGTCTGCATCTTGATATCACTAACTTCAAAGGCTGATCAAATTATTTCATTATTATACAGATATTATAAAAGTGATATTTATGCCAGAATCAAATTGTGACATAGTCCAATATAGTGACTTATCTGTTTTATATGCAGGGAAAACTCGTCTATGCCAACCAAGGTAAAATGAGTGACTATGAGCATCTAAACAAAACGCTGGATCTGACGGGAACCATCGCCATCACCAGATACGGAGGAGAAGGGAGATCTAAAAAAGTGAGAAGAATCTTTCAGGACATTTATCAAGATAAGGAAAATGCAGGATTAGCTTTTAGTTCAGATCTCTGACAAGATCTAGATAGTATAGTTTTATTGCCTTGAATGCATAAAAAACGTTTTTACTCTTCTGTGGCATGAATATAACAGGCTATAAATGCAGCCAAGTTTGGAATCGTTGGACTGCTGGTGTATACCGAGCCGTATGACATGAACGATGGCCTGGTGTCAGAAGATGAAACCTACCCTCACTCCTGGTATCTCCCACCTTCTGGTGTCGAGCGAGGCTCATACAACATTGACTTTGGAGACTTGTTAACACCTTACTTAGCTGCAAAGGGTAACTGAGTCTTTTTGATCTCATAACACATAAGGTATTTGACATAGGATACGACATATGTAAATGTTTTCATTTGTAGATGATACCTACAGAATACCAAAAGAAGACATAACAGGTATTCCACCAATTCCGGCACAGCCAATCGGGTTTGAGGATGCTGAAAGATTAATCTGGTAAGTCTGTTTAAATATGGCATTTGCTTTCTTTAATTAATCACTTTTTAAAAAAGATTCCTTCTTATTTTCTACTGAATTATGTGTATCAGTGAGCTCGATGGGGACGAGGCCCCTGAGGGTTGGCAAGGCTCATTTAACTGCACATACAAACTTGGTGGGCCAGGGTTCAAAACTACATCTACCTTCAGCAACAGGTGAATGCTGCATATTTGTGCCCAACCTTGTAATGTCTGAACAAGTATATAGGTTATAAAGTTGAATTAAAAGAATGTTTTGTCTGTCAGCAATGTGCACTTGGACATTTATAACACTGAGAGGCTGGAATATTCAGCGAATGTTATGGGAATAATCCGTGGCAGTGTGGAGCCAGGTAAATTGGATTTGTCATAACGTTAACAAGCAAAAATACATGTTGTCCCAATATAAACAGGTCCCAAAGTCACACTTGAAATGTCCAAATCATTTTTTAAGCATCAGATGTGCATATTGGAATGATTTCTTTCTGGTAATATGTTGTTAAATTTAACCAAATATATTTTGAGGAACTTATAAATTGAATTTGCTAATCATATTTTTGTATGCGTGTTGTTCAGACAGGTATGTGATTTATGGGAACCACAGGGACAGCTGGGTGCACGGAGCCATTGACCCCAGCAGCGGCACATCAGTGATGCTTGAGATCACCAGAGTGCTGGGGAAGATGGTGAAGGAAGGTCAGGCCTAAGTTGCAAGGGTATAATTGTAGCAATAAGCCAAAAACATTATTTGGGTCTAAATTGTAGATTTTTCTTTTATGCAAAAAATAATTAGGATATTAATTAAAAATTATTATCCATGAAGCTATTTTGTACATTTCCTGCCATGAATATATCAAAGCTTAATTTGTAATTAAAAATATGCATTGCTTAGAACATCATTTGAAGATGAATAATTTAAGGATGATTTTTTTTTTCAATATTTAGATTTATTTGCACCCTCAATTTTTGACTTTTCAAATATTTGTATATTGGCCAAATATTGTACTATCCTAACAATGGAAAGCTTATTTATTCAGCTTTTATGTGATGTATGAATCTCAATTTAGAAAAATGGACTGGTTTTGCGGCCCAGGGTCTCAAATGAAGTATTTGCTATGAATGGAGTATTGTGGAAGTAACATTGTGTTCTGTAAACTTTGAGCACTGGGTATAACAATAAAGAAAATGCATCAAAATCTAGTCAGATACAATCTGAAAGAATAACAAAAATCGAATCATATTCATTTGCATCTGCCTGAAAGGTAAATGGCGACCTCGGAGGTCCATTATCTTTGGCAGTTGGGGAGCGGAAGAATTTGGCCTTATTGGATCTGCAGAATACACAGAGGTTTGTTGATAAAGACATCAGTGGCATTATTAAAAAAAATCTCATCATAAATCATCATATCGGTGTTAAAAGAAACGCTCATTCTCAGGAGTACTTCAGTAAGCTGAGTGAACGCACTGTGGCGTACATCAACGTGGACATCTCAGTATTTGGTACCACTTCCTCTTTTCGTCAGAATATGATTTTCATCCTGTTTTCGACTTGCTGAAATCTTGTCTGTCCATCACAGCTAATGCGACTCTGAGGGCTTCTGCTTCTCCAGCAGCACAGAGTGTGATATTCACTGCGTCCAAACAGGTGAGCAACAAGTCCTCTATCTGTTACCTTATCTGAGATGTGACTTTCATCATGCTTTGATGAGTCATGTGCTTTCAGGTCAAAGCACCTGGAACAACCACGACAGTCTATGAGAACTGGAAGCAATATTCCAACAGGAGCAGTCCAAATTATGGGACTATACCAAAGTATGCTCGCAATTTACCTCATGATTTGACTTTATATTTTAATACAAGGTGATTGTTCTCAATACTGTTCATTGTATTTTCAGTTTGGGGTTCTTGACGGGAGCAGGAAGTGATTATGCTGCTTTTATGCACTACCTTGGAATAACGTCTATGGACATTTCCTATTATTATGACCGGGTATGTGGTCAGCAGTGCTGAGGCACTCGAGCACTTGGCATTGAAAAAAGTTGTTTAATATTAAGGACACATTCTCCATCTCTTTGCAGAGCAAAACAAGAGCGCGAATCTACCCAGCCTACCACACGGCTTACGACACCTTTGACTACGCGTCTAGATACATTGATCCAGGTGAACTGAATACTGAGCTCCTCGATGGATACTGTAATCCAGCTTTTAAGATTTATCTGCCAGGTCTTGTCTGTTCTATTTTAAACTCAAATGACTTTCCATTATGCAGGTTTCACAAGTCACCAGGCAGTAGCCAGGACAGCAGGGAATGTGCTGCTGCGATTGGCTGACAGTCTTCTCCTACCTTTCAACTGCAGTGACTACGCAGAGAGTCTAGAGCAGTACCTCAGTCAGGCGGTAACAAGCTTTGAAGAAAAACTTGTGGCTAAAGGAATCTCTATGGGTGAGCTAACAGGATTTTCCAGACTGCTTTGTATGAAGGAAATGTTAATCATAAAAGTAAATTTTGCCAGCCTAAATGTTCGTACTGGGTGAGAGAGAGAGATGGAAGTACAGAAGTGTCAAAGTGGCATAAGAATGAGTACCCTTTCCTATCCCAGAATCCTTGAAGAAAGCTGTGCAGCTATTCCGTGAAACAGCCACTAAACTGGACCATTTGATCAGGGATTCAGATCTGGCAAAAGAAGCGTAAGTTATTATTGTAAAGCCTGACATATGCAAAAACAAAATAATAACGTATTTTGGAAAATTATGAATATGCATATATATGTACTGTATATACAGCAGGCTAACCAAAACTATGTCAGTTTATTAAAAAAACTTTTTTATAAGCTCAATATAATGCACAGCAATACAATGATTATATAGCTATATAGTCATATATTTGGTCATTTAGACGGCTGAGATATCTGTGTATCAAACACGATACATCAGGTTTTGGAATAAACAAAACTTCTGTCTTCACAACAGGCCTCTGAAGGTTCGCCAAATTAATGACCAGCTCATGCTGCTGGACAGGGCTTTCCTTGACCCGCTGGCATTCCCGGAACAATATGGTTTCAGGTATGATGCAGCATTATTAAACGTCCTGCTAATCAGCATCCCCCAGACCACTCTGTCCATTTGTTCATGCGATGTCACACCTGTTTGCAATCACTTGTAATGCTCTCTGGCACCACACAGGCATGTGATATGGGCGTCGAGGTCATCAAGCGTGCCCACCTTCCCCGGCCTAGCAGATGCAGTAGAGAAGGCTGAGCGCTCCGGGCTGAAGGAAGACTGGGGTCAGGCTCACAAACACATATCCATCGTCACACAGGCCATCGCAGGAGCTGCACACACACTGGATGATGTGATTTAATACAAAGGAAGAAATATTTTACTGCTTTCATCTACATTTCTCTCAGAGCTGTTAAACAGCCAGAAGGTGTATCAACCTTTAAATCATGTACAAATGTAAAAAATAGAGAGATTTCTGGAGCAACTAAATTATGACTACTACTACTGTTCCTGGCAGATTTCTAGTGCACTATGAAACAAAAAACTGAAAACTCATTTGACAAGGTTTATAGTAATATTTACTTGTCTGAAATAAAGATCGAACGTGCCTTGTGTATTAAAGGGATGGTTCACCCATCATTTACCCACACTTAGGCCATCCGTACGCTTTTTCTTCTTCTGTGGAACACGAAAGAACATTTAGAAATTATTTTAAAACTGTTTTTATCCATACACTGTAAGTCATTGGGGTCCAAAACAACACACAAATTCATGCTATTAAAATTCTTCAACCTTAGTGAAAAATAAATATAGCAAAATGTAATATTCATTAATACATTCATTAAAATATTTTAAATATATATGACTTACATAGGGACAGTAACATAGGGACAGGAAAAGAAACAGACAGAATATGCTCTTTTCAGGCATGATTTATTGAAAACACACCAAAGTGATACTCTACAAACCTGTATTCATCTTTAACAAGAGCAATTCTCTCTTCTGGGTATTAGTAAAATTAACAATACATTCGGTCACAGTGGCATTGCGCTAGGAAAGCATCAACAACTATATAATCAAACCCTTTTAATGTGTCTATCTTTTAAAAGTTTATAATACAATGTAATACAAGGCAAAACCCACCACCAGTCTAGACTACATTGAGAACACAGAATGAGTGAAAGTGGGAGGAGCCAGAGGAGGTGTGTGTCAGAGAGAGAAACAGACTAAGAGAGAGAGAGAGAGAAAGAGCGATAGAAAGAGAGAGAGAGAGAGAGAGAGAGAGAGCAGTTAGGGACCAATAAAACATATAAAACACACTTATTTTCATCTAACATGGAAAAAGGTTAAGGCACATGATAGTTACAAACACATTTGCTACCAAGTTGTACACGTATTGAGTTTTGATGCTTTGAATTAGTGATATCTACAAAGGTAGGTTTCTCTTGATTCCATTTCAACATCCTTTTTTTTTTTCTATAAATATACAATCTGATGAAAATTCACACTCTGGGAACTTCTTGTACTACACGGTACCAAAATCCTTTGGTTGTTTTCTGCAAAAAGGCAGTCAGGAACAGACAGTCAAATTTTAATAATGAACCTACACAAGGCTAAAGATCTCGATGTGAACGTACACAACATTTCCTGTTTAAAAAGTCAGTCATTACACTGTTATTTTGTTATTAGGAGTCTGTTAAAACACTATGAAAAAAAAAAAAACCTTGCTATAGAGAGATATATAGAGTCACATGACAGAAATCAGATGATAAACCAGGCGTGTGCTGCATATTTCACATTATAAGGAAACTGTATGAAAAAAAAAAGAAAACGATTTGTCAGTGTACTTAGTATATCAGTCTACATTTTTGTATATGTATATGTATATATTATATATATGTATATAGTGGAAATTCCTTTCCACTGACAGTGGGAACATTTGAGTGTCCACAATTTAATATACAAATTACAACTGAACGCATACAAACATTTTAAATTTGTCATGCTTTTTTTGTTATACTCAAGAGATACATTTCTGACGTGAAAGTATTTTGGCTGACATGAAAGGAAGTATCTATCCCTGCTTCCCCTTCTGAAATTAATTCTTTAAAGTAAAATTATTTTGAACAGGTTTCCAATTGAATAAGGAACACTGAAAATAAATGCTTCCATTAACAAAAGAAGATGTAAAAAGTATCAAATATAAACAGACAATGACTCTACAGCCTTTGATACACATTTAACTAAAGCAATGATCTGTTTATTATATTATTAATCATTTTCATACAAACATGACCATGCTTTATGTACGGAATACTGAATGTGCTCTGAACAAACTGTTATGGATTCACATCGATCGATGTTATAAAGACGACTGTGACCTTTTTGATCTCTTTTTTTAATATTTGTAACCCAATATACATTTATAAAACAACAAAAATATAAAATGTTTTTAAAATCTACTTTTATGACAACAGGAGCGAATGAATCCTCCTACTATCCCTCATACCACAATCTACATATTAACAAATAGATTTTTGTTTTCTCATTACCCCTTATTAAATAAACCAAAGCAATAGCTGGTAAGTGCCAGTATTACCCAGCATGCCTCTGCAGCTCAAAGGGAGTACGGGATCAGCAGACCAATTCCAGCTGAAAGCATAGCAGCTCTCCTTCTTTCAGCTCCGCTATGAGCAGGTATCACTGCGCAGGGTGAATCCCTGCTTTTCAACAACAGTTCTCAGTGAGAAGAAACAAACACAGTGATAATATGTCTTTAAAGTTGCTTTATAAAGCCAGCACACAGAAATTGCGAAAGCGTGCAGTTCAATATAGACTCCCCCCGCCCCGGACTTTGTGTGTGCCCCCACACCGCTGTAATGAACATCAACAAAAACAAAAAAAAAAACATTCTTTTTCTTCCTCTCACAAATGTCCTCAAAACCCAAACTTTCATTAAAATGCTACAAAATGAAAAAAAAAACAAAACACAATTCACTGCACTTCTGGGGAAAACAAATCCACAAAACAAACAGTAATCAGGCAGAAACATACAACCAAAATAATATAGGCAAAAATTATATTTTTTGTTTTGACATAAAAATAGTTTTTTTCTTATTTCCTTTTACCCCTCGATCCAATTCTTTCCAGTACACGTCCACGTCCATGACAGCACTTCCTGTACACTCAAATCAATCCATCATTCCGGCTCCATGACGGCTAATCCTCAGTTCTGGGTACACTACGTCCAGTGGGAATGCACATATGAGAATACGTTTTTTTTTTCTTTTTCTTTTTTTCACTTGTTGAGAAATCTCAAAATATTGGCTGTTGAATGAAAGTTTGCATTTTTCTCTTGCTCTTTTAGGCAAAAGTCTTCAGATGAGTCCACATCACGGTGAGCTCTGCGGTTAATGGCAGTGGTGACTTGTGAAATCCTCGTGTGGTAAATGTGGCGCTGTTGCTAGCTAAGCCTGCGCGGAGAGGGCAGACGTCAAACGACATGAACAGACTTAACATGTGTTCTAATGACAGATATTTCAGTTACGCTCACAAAGACATGATTGCATTTCTAAACATGTACAAGATAATGTCTGCCAAATGAAAGTGAACATGTTGAATGAATGATGGATGATTTTTAGGATGTTGACACAAAACGACATATAGTTTGTCTACTGTATATAACTTACCAGATTTAAACAATATACCCAAACTTAAAAGTAAATATGATATTATGTTTGGTCTTCAACCAAATATGTTTTGATGAATCACAAACTAATGAGATCCTCTGAACATGATCTAATTCTATGCTTCTATACTGTATATGACTAGAAATCAACTGACGATGCTTTTCTGCCGGACAGATACAGTATGGGATGAAGAAAGCAGGGATGACGTGCGGATATTTGGGAAGCTTGAGAATGAAAATAAACAGATGATGGTGAAGCAAACCCAGAGAAGTCAGCAGTGTCTGTGAGAAGACGTACGTCACAGTGTAGCTTGATCATTTTAGTCCACTTTCCATAGAAAACAAGTCAAAAGCGTTTGGGGTTTGGATTTTGCGGGTGAGGATTTATTTATTTGAAATGTTTTTATTCAGTTTATTCAGCAAGGATGCATTAAATCGATCCAAAATGTCAGTAACAGGATTTTTGACTCCTGAAGGATCATGTGACAAATCTGATCCCATCTGCACATCTTTCTGATTCACAATCCTCATGAGGAAAATGATTTGAAAACGATATAGATCTGAACGTGCACTCATCGGTGTTGGATTCAGAGTCAGACAATGCACTTCTCTGGGTTAGACAGAGCAAATGATAACAAAGGAGGGATGTTATTTCATAAACAGGACGGGTGAGAACAAATCCACTACTATACAACATCCAAATCAAACACAGAAAACCTACCATGCATGCATTTAGACCCAGGAGTCAACAGGCTGAGGTTTAACATCACAAGCATCCACCAGACTGACAGTTGGCCTGTTGCTCCTGATATAGTGTTTCCTATTTGTGTCATTCTGCAGCAGCGGGAGAGGGGTTCAAATCAGCAAAACCAAAAGTTTAAACACACAGAGAAAGGCCAGAGTTAGTCTTCGCAACAGGGGAAGCTCAAGGGGGAAAACAGTTTGAAATGATAGCAGAGAGAAGTCATTCAAGTGAATGCATGCAAGATCCATTCCGAAAACAACAAAACATTATTTGACATGATATTTAGGTACAAAAGCACGTTGTTCCAACAAGGACCCCTAGAGGGAGCAACTTCGTTGTATCAGAAGGGAAATAAACCCCGAATGTCTGCCAAATATTGTGGTAACAGAAAAAAAAATGAATCTGTTTGTTCTGTTGACGTTCTGACAATCGCAGAAATCTGAATTCATTGTGACATCTATTAAAGCCTAACAAAGAAATACGGCAGGCAGCTGTTGAGATACAAAGCCCTGTCATAACGCTGAGACGGACTACAGATGGTACAGAAATGTAGTCGTCAATAATGCAGCGTGTCTATGAAAACGCTCATCTATGAGCACAGTGTGGCCTCTCTCGAAAGTGAATCGCTCTCACGCTGGGCTCTGATAACTCTCATAATATGAGATGACTCCATATAAAGTCAAGAGGGAGCAAGAGAACTCAATCCACTGTTGCAGAGGCACTTGATATGCAAGTCGACCTCTCCTACAGACGCCAGTCAGAGCAGGAAAACAGCAGCATCAGGCAGATTCTTAATCATTTCTATATTAATGACTTTAAAAATCACAATGCTGATGTTTAATTATCTATTGAAGCACAACATGGGGCTAACAACGGATTGTATGAGGGGAAGCATACTTAACCTGGACAGATATGAGTATCTTAAATATAAAGACTGCATCTGAAAGTCTGCTAGAGTAACTGATTACATAATCAGATTCTAATTAGATTAAATTACATTGTAATCAGACTACAGTTATTTTATTATCGATTACACACTATCCACTCAATAGCAAGTTTTCAATAGCAAAATGTTTTTTTTTGTTTTGGTTTTTCATCTTTTACTTTTAAAAAAAAATTAATTTCTTATT
>JAUMHP010000046.1:4638028-4649553 GCA_032361065.1 Enteromius trimaculatus
CAATATTTAATATAATTTATTTTACATTTTTATTATTTACTTTTCATTAAAGTCATAAACACTCAGTTCCCTTTTAAACCAACTTGTTTGGGAAGACTTAATAGTTCAGTGTAATGCACTTCATGTTGTCAGTAACAACGAATGGAATATATTTTAATTTTCTTTGCATTTTTATATTAATATGGCAGATTAGAAATATTATTCAATGTGATAAATGAGTTAGGTCAAAAGTAAGATAAAATGAATCAAAAAGTAGTCTTACATTAATTAAAATGTGTGTCTGCCAAACTGTGTCTGCCATCTTGGATGAAAATGTTAATTTTTTGCATCTTACAAGGCATAATAATATTTGTACAGTACCTGCTGTTTTTAACAGCCATCATACTGGTGTTATCCATGATGCCATAAAACCAGCATTCCCATTTTTATTATATTGACTTTAGGATCTTTTTCACTAGGCTGTTTATAAACACGATCAGTCATTTGTCACGTTTCCAATGCATAAAAAGCACTTTAGTTTGTTTTGGTGAATAAAATGGCTTATTTAGGCTCAGACCGCCTATAGTTCTACAGATCTGACAACACTGTGTTGCAGCCTTCCACTAATTAGAGAACTCACCACTTCACCGTGCACATGTAAATATATCATTTCTCTTTCTGCTGCAAAACTGCAGTGTTGGTGCCTAAGGCAGCTAATGAGATAGAGAGGATATTACCCCACTACCACAGACAGCACTGTCACGCAGTGTGCCTTCTCGGATTAAACAGATGTAGAAACGTGTCTCGCTTCTGACACTTCTGCTCTGACCTTTAACGGCTCCCGCTCCTGCAGATCCGACGAACCGTCGCTGCTCTTGTACTTGGAGTCTTTGTCTCTCTGGTCAATTGTCGAATAGCCATCTAATGAGAGGGAAAGAAAGCAGAAAAGCTCTGTTATCATGATCGGCGTGTCAGCACCCTCAGCAGGGCTCTTCAAACAAGCAGTGACAGATCCCTCAACCTTCAGCTGGGAGCATCCCGTACGTGCTGCGTTCACAGATGTTCTCGTGCTCACAGCTGAGCGTGTTATGTGTGTGATTACTGTGCGGGTTTTGTGTTTGTGTGCACGCGGGCCGTGTGTACGAGCTGTCCCCCACAGGCGCCGCATTTCATCACTTCCTTCTACCCACTCGAGCAGCACCCCATCCTCAGACTCTGTCCAATTATTGTCAGTCAGGCTTGGAGAGGATGCTGCTTCAGTGGAGAAGATCAGAGAGACGGCACCATAATGAAGAGGAGGTACTCTGTAGTGAACAAGCAATTGTGCTTCTGTTCAAATTTTCATTGGCCCAAAACACACCAAACAAAACAACACTACAAACATCTTATTAAAAGAGGGGTATTGCAGACAACATTGGAATGAAACTCTCCGGGGGAAAGAAATGCTGTTAGAATTTAATTACTTTAAAACTAAACACAACATTGCTTGGGAGGAATTTTAGGGGGAACGGAATAAGAGGGATTATGGTTTTGTATTCTCACAAAACCACATTAGTTTGTAGGGGTTTTTTGTTGTTTTTGGAGGGCATGCCGACATTGTCTTACCTGGACCGAGTTCGTCCATAGGTATCATATCCCCACCGCTACACCCTCTGTTGCCTGAAAAGCATTTTACAGGCTGGATTTTTCACACCACTAACACTTATGATCACTTTTAATGAATGTCAATTTAAGTATAAAAGTAGTTTAAATCAAAGAAGACACAGGAAGTGAGAACAATGGCATTTTGATACAAGTAACCACCCACCTCCATAAGCACAAGAATGACAATCATATTACACTCTGTCAATTCTTATATTACTATACACTATTTTTAAAGAGTCGGGGTAAGTGTGATTTTTTCTAAAAGTGCCCATTTTATGGATTATGAAAGGTTCATATTTTGGGAGTCCCTAACAACAGGTTGTCATGCATTAAAGATAAATATGCATTTTATTTTTACCTTATTTGTTCAACGACTTTCAAAATGATTTGTTCGATTCATTTTTCCAATCCGCTTCTGTGATTGGTCGGTCTTATTTAAAGCAGTGTTTGTGAGCTTTTTAACGCTCCAAGAGCGGCACCTAGTGGCAAAGAATGAATTACATTTTCTTTCAGACCAAACGAAAAGACCAACAGGTGGGCGGGCAATATGCTAATGTTTCATGTTGAGGTCAACATGCAAAAGCTTGGGACTCATTTTAAAAACAACACGTTTCAGTGATTAAACTTTTAAATGACAATAACTTCATACACATTTTCAGATTTAACACTTAAAACAGGATATTTTCATTTACTTGAAGCTGTAATTTTCAAAATTCCATAATGGGGCACTTTTTTAAAACAAATTTTTTACAATATATTTAAACAGAAAACAGCTATTTT
The DNA here is from genome assembly GCA_032361065.1 of Enteromius trimaculatus. Taxonomy (NCBI): domain Eukaryota; kingdom Metazoa; phylum Chordata; class Actinopteri; order Cypriniformes; family Cyprinidae; genus Enteromius; species Enteromius trimaculatus. The sequence goes on from JAUMHP010000046.1 coordinate 4,640,432, forward strand.
ACATAGTAATAATATTCTTATAATATGATATATAATATATATATATATATATTATTATGTTTACATGCAATATAGACTTTTACTGCATTTCAGATTAATTAAATGCTAGATATGCAAAGAAATGTCTAGATAAGCATAAGAGACTTTCAAAACCTTTGAAAGTACATTAATTTTTAAATGGTAATGTATATTTGAATATTTAAGAATACACTTAGAACACAATAAAATTATATTAAGTTAAAAGCTTTAGATTTTAATGTTCTGCTTATTTAGTAACATCCTTCACAGTAGTTCAGGGATGAGAAGTTTATAGTGGTTAACTTGTTTCACCTTTTTTTGGATTTTGAATGTTGCTATAGAGAAAATGAGTGAGAAAAATGCTTCTGAAAAGGTGGGGGGTCACTCCTGTGCTCTATTCTTCACAGGAAGGCAAGCGGGGAATGTCATGGGACTGATGGAAGTGATCAAATGCATCACTGTCATGAGCATCCATGCTAACAGCAGTAATAAAACCAGAAAAAAGCCAAAGCTGTCATGCTAACTCCTCTCTCAATGAGATGTGCCCTGGGTGGACGGATGGTGCTTTTATTGCAGCACTGCAGTAATTTACCATCATTTTACTTGAGAGTGAATGAATAATGAGCTCCTACACTGAGGCCCATTAATCTGCTGTCTGATCCTCATAAATCATTCTGTATCATATGAACCACTCAAATGACCGATTAAAGCACAAGAGATGCGGCTGTGCACACACCAGCTGAGCAGCGGGGGTGAGAGATCAAGCATTCTGCCACGTGTTAAAATCCAGAAAAGTAGTAGAGTTCACAAGATACGCTCGCTCAGGTGCACCTGGATCTCCGGAACTCCCCTGAGCACCCAGATTTGCTGCTATCAGGGTGTGTAAAGCCTCTGTTTGGGGTCTTACGCTAACCTTGGTTCTTCTCCATCAAGGGAAGTGTAGTATCGTCGTAGCCAGGCTTGCAGCTCTTGGATCCTTTGGGAGTGCCAGTTGCTATCGGCTGAGAAGGATCAAGAAGAGACTGTTTCAGAAACACAGGCCAGAATGACAAACCTTCACAAAAAACTGTTACAACAGAACTTTCAGAGTGAATCACACAGAAACTGTCAAAAAAATGCCTGAAGCTTTTTTCACTTTCTTACAAAAACTGTATTGTGCTTTAAGGAAATAATTAAGGTTAATAATTTCAACCATTATTAATGGCAACTAGGCACAATAAATCAATGTTTTTATAATAGAAGTTAATAGAACATAGTTTAGTTGCAAAAACAGGTAACAAATGAGGAGTTAATTTGCCAAAACAGATTTGTTTTTAACAATTTTTTTATTATGTTACCATGTTTTTATTGTGTTACATTTTTTGTGTTAGTCTGTCATTTTTTAGGTTAATCAAAGTAACTGCAATTTGATTGAAATTTACTGAAATACACATTTATAAAACAATATATTTTTTAATTTGTTAAAAACAAATCTGTTTTGCAAAAGCAACCTTTTATTTGTTTCCCTGAATATATTTGTAACATATTTGTAATTTATTTATTAATTGTTATTTATGTGACCACGAATCCATTTATTTAATCATATTTATTTTATATTTTAAGTAAAAAAAAAACACTGTGTCAATTAATGATAATTAGTTTTTTCTATTTTTTACTGAGAATTTTGGGAGACAATTCTACTCATCACAAACACTCTTTTTTTCATTTTGAAGTGAAGCGCAACCAGGACATTTCTTCACGAGTGTTTGTGTGTGTTTATGCTTTGTTCTACCTGGAAGTGTGTTTTATTCCAGCCATCCTTGGTCAGGACGTTTCTCAGCTCCTTATAGCTCCAAACTGTCTGTAGTACATGGGAAGCAGCTTTGGTCTCCCTTGCTGACTGGCTGCAATGCATAAACATGGAGGGAATGAGAGTTAGGAAGAATCCAGAGCCCGGTGGAATAACTCTCAAATTCAAAGTCATCTATTCCCCTCCCAGCATCGCAGAGTCACTATGGCTCCAATCTCCAACCCCTGTGGCCGCAGATTTCTCTCTTTTCACCTCATTAGCTTTTCCTGTGATCCTCACTTAATTACCAGGAGCCTACAACTTCAAAGCCGCATCTCCAGAGTCAGAGAGGTATCGAGAGAGGCCGTGTAGCCACTCTCCAGCCTAGCATGTACTCTTTAAAAAGTTAATCTCTCACAATCAATATTTAGTTTTGGGTAAAATCACGCAAGTCGAAACGGTTTAAATGGTGTGAAGATTTAAAGGAGGTCACATGTGGAAAGGATGGAGGAGTTTTTTTTTTAAATATGGTTTACTCTCCGGAGGTCTCTGCTGCTTTTGATATCTACAGCACTACACCATTTAATATTCAGTTTTTCATACGCATATATTAATGACACGCGTGGTGATAAAAATAAGACGCTTCAAAGAGTAGCAACTCTTTTTGGTGTTTTTCTCTGCATGTTGAGGGGGACCCAAACTAACATAAGATGTTTACACGGATCAAAAAACACATAGTTGGTACACATACAGAACTAAGCGAGCCTTAAGAAATCATAACCGGTTGAAGTGAAAGTACTGTAGATATTTGGCTTGATTTATAAACCAATTAAATCACAGAAAGATTAAAAATAAAGGGATAGTTCATCCAAACATTTTTGAGTGTGAGCAATTAATGACACAATTTTCGTTTTTGGATGAACTATGCCTTTAAAATGTTAAAGCTTTTTATAATTAATATTCTATGTTGTGTAGACTATACTGTACCACTAGCATAATCGTGGTCTGTTCCCTGTTCCCTTCTTACCTGGTCCTGTTGATGGCAACTAGTTTGTCGATTGCTTGAGCAGTAATGAGAGAGCGTGCATTCTCAGAGCTGTCAGTGATGATTTCATGGATGGTGTTGAGAATGGCCACCACTGTGTCCTCCTCCAGGTTCTTGGCTGGCCGCTGCTGTCCGCTAGGCAAGTTGCTGACCAAATCCCTCATGGCATAACTCCCTGAGGATGATCAAATAAAAAGATGAAAGACTCAGCTCTGAAAGAACGTAAAAAGAGCTGCAGCTACCCTGAAGCAGAATAAAAATTGTGCCAAGCCACCAACACAAATTTATGTATATAATTCATTAACATATTAATGGGATAGTTTACCCAAAAAAACTATCTTCCAAATTTTATAAATGTAGAATGTACTGTCTTAAAGTGTATTACGGTGGAAAACAATTATTAAAATTTTTAAAAAATATTTGACAATAACACTGTTTGTACTGTATGTTTAATAAAAGTAATAATACAAAAAAATATATTTTTGTGAATTTAAGTACGACGGAATTATGCGTATAACATTATGGGCACTAATGATCCGTAAATACTGTTCTTGCCTATAAGGTCTTTGTTGCGGCGGTCGATGGACAGGTTCCTCAGAGCGATGGCCACAGCTCGCACCACCTTGTCCGAGTCTGAGCGCAAGAGCTCAACGAGAATTGGCAGCCCTTTCTCCTTACGCACTGTCGCTCGGATATAGTTCGACCACTGTAGGAATGAGAGAAACAGATTGTACTAAGCCAGTGATTCTGACATTTTCCCACTGCATTCCTTTCATTAAGTCAGGTTATCTTATGCTCAGCAAGATATGCAGCTCTAAAATCATGGCTGTCTGAGTATGCGCGTGAGGAAAAAGCTCCTCTATTCTGGGAAACTGCAATCCAGTAAATAGCCATTTGTCCCCGTTAGACTTGTGTGCATTTGTCGCTCCAACCCCATGAATCACAAAACCTTTATGTAACACAAGACATCTCTATTCCTCAGCCAGTGCCCCTGAGACAGTAATTAAGTTATTGCAATGCCACACTACGGCCACTAGGAGATGGTAGTGAGCCTAGAAACGCATTTGCCCCAAAAAAGTAGGAAAGAGAATAAATTAATAAATAAAAGCTCTCAAATCCTCTTATAGACCACAAACGTGCCATGCCCGTCTCCCTACAGCAGGGGTTTGTGATGTGCTAGGGACTCTGGGTTCACAAGCATGCATGTATCACCAGGCATTGAGATGAGGCAGGTCTGAAATGGTATAACCACACAGAGAAGCTGTGAGCTTATGCATGACTGCACTTCAGGTCCGCCATGGAGAAAGAAGCAGGGTCAGGGCAGTGCTGTTTAATGGGATTTACCCTTGCAATAGGTGTATAGAGTGACATGTTTATTAGTGCCATTTCCTCTTGAACTCAAGAGACAAGAGGGCCCTACATAACACTGTGGCATTATGTCATACCCATAATTAAGTATTGACTAGGAAAAACAAAACACTGCAAATTGAGCTTTGTGCATTTGCATAATGTACTCTAGCAGACCAATCAGAGTTCAGTGGTTTAGTGGTATTACGTTAGTTCATGCAACCATTGATTAATCTTTTATCATTAAAATGATGTCATTGGTAGCTGAGGATGCAAATTTCAACTTCAAATATATAGCTTTGAACTCATTTTGGAAACAATGAATAGCCAGTAATTGGAGAGGAATTATTATTGCTTAATCTACCCTCACAGGACTGTTGTCAACAGAGAAAATGAGACCTTTTTAAGATTTCAGCAGAACAGTAATAAATCAGACATGAATCGAAATCAATTCTTTTTTTTTAATGTACAATAGCATGGAAAAGATTTGGGGCAGTAAATGTTTTATTTCATTTTTTAAAGAAATTCATGCTTTTTTTTTTCCAGCAAGAATGGATTTAATTGATGACTTTGTTTCAGAAATGCATTAAAGTTTCCACAAAAATAATATAAAATGTGAATAAAAAAAACTAAATGGGCACTAAATGAGCACATTAAAATGTTTCCTGAAGGATCATATGTTAATTATATTTTACAATATGTTAAAGTTATAAAAAAAAAAAAAAAAAAAAACACAATTGCATATTACTGCCTTTTATATAAGTGTGGACTTGGTGAGTAAAAAAAAAAATCTTATACACCAAAACTTTCGAATGTTATTGTATATCAGAAAACCACAAAAAATAAACTACTTGTTCATAAATATTTTAAAGATTCACAAGACAGCTGACAGAAAACATCTTGACAACGGCTGTATATATTGTATGTTTATTTCTATATTTTAATGAAAGGAATACACTGTCCTGAATCTCTAATGGAACCAAAATAGTGTAATTCTGATCTGAGATTGTTTCTATAAAAGGATCTGAATAAGAATCCTTTCCAAGTTTCCAATTCCTGGTGCTTCCATATTTTGTCTGTGCAGGAAAGCTCTGAGAAGACACTTACTGTCCACTGTCCAGCGCTGAGGTTCTGCAGAGCTCCGGCCGCTGCTTCTAGCGTGTTATAGTTCTGGCTTTCTGTAAGCAGGGACAGGTAGAGTCGGACCACCTCCGGCTGATACAGTAACTCAAAACCTGTACACGTATATGACAGATAGACAACAGAATTACACATAAAACACCGCTGAACACAGTAGACACACATACAGATTAGCTATGGGGCGGTAAAAATTGATTGCATCTCCTCCTCTTCGTGTTGTGATGCACCTGGTGAAATGAAAAGTGGACAAAATAACAGGGTAGGACAAATGCATGATTATCACAACAGAGAAATAGAGACAGAAAATCAAAGACACTCCACTTTCACAGATACATCGAGCAGTTCAATAGACAAGCTAACCTAAAAAAAGCCAATAGCCTGATGGACGCTTGGTTTCTTGATAACAGCAGCCCAATCTCAGGCATTGTAATCAGGGAGTCTTTCATTAAACATGACTTGAGGTCAGAAACCCAAAAGAAGCAGCTCAGGTCCTTCAGCGCAAAATATAAAGACATTTAAGAGTACCCAGTTAGGTTGGAGACATTTGCAGTGATAGTAGGGAGTGGATAATTAGCTTCATCCTGCCTAAATGCTAAATGACGCCGGCGGACATACGAGTCACTGGATGCTACTCCCGGGATGTTCCACATTTTCATACAAAAACTGAGACTCTAAGAATGGCATGATCCACTGAACACAAACAGAGAAAGTTCTTGTGTATTCCGGTGGTTCTTCATTTGTTTTGCTTTACGAACCGATTTTACACTGTGGAGATTTTACAGATTTTATAAATAAAAAACATTACCACAATTGTTTATTCCACAACATGATGTGCATGTCGTGCAATGATATATATATATATATATATATATATATATATATAGTAGTATAAAAGGTATTACCTTACTTCGCTTACTCAGAGGATGAGGTCATCAAACAACCTATCTATGTCTGCACTGACCTAATTTGACACTTTTATCAAGTTTCTATTCTATTCTATTCTATTCTATTCTATTCTATTCTATTCTATTCAACATTATCTCAGACTAATTTGTACATTTCCATTCACACTTTGATAAAGAAATCAATCTGGACTGTTTTTTAAAAGGTTCATATAATGCCAATTTTCCACAAGCTGATATGATACTTTAGGGTCTTAATGAAATGTCTGTAATATAGTTTGTTTAAAATTTCTCAATGGTAGCATGAAAAAAACCAAACACCCGTTTTACCCTGTCAAAAACAGCTCTTTTCAAAACACTCTGTTCTGTACATCCCCTTTAAATCTTCACGAGCTCTGCTGACCCCGCCCCTCTTTTCCAAGGTGCTCTCAGAGGATGATCATTTAGCCGGATTTTATAGTCCTAGAAGCTACATATATAGTGAAACTTGCTGATTAGCACATTAAGGCGATTAGCAAAGGTTCATTAAAAGACATTATACTCACTACTTCTGTAGGTGAAACTGGATCATGAATGATTTGCACGAACATAAACGCATTTAGGTAGATCAAGGGCGCATTTCCTTCTGAACCAAACATAAGTTAATGTTAATCCTCTGCGTCTTCTGTCACTCAGATGTCAGGGGTAAATGACTACTGTTATGTATGACTAATGACGGCTCACTCAGGGCGGGTCTGAGGTAAGACACCAGACACCCTGCTGTCAATCAACAATCGTGGGAGAGACCTCTGATCGTGTGACGTCACGCGGTAGATGGCTCGATTTGAGAAAGGGGAAAACATTTAAGGAAAATGTTGACAACACTGGGTGGATTTTTATCATTATAGGGTGGTTTTATACACAAACCGCCAACACACATTTCATTTCAAATGACTTGTAATAGTTTTAGAATGACATGATGTTGAGTAAACAATGACAGAATTATAATTTTGGCATGAACCACCCCTTTGAAATCAATTAATATCCACTGAAAGTTTCACATTTTGAATTCTGTAAATTCCTGTCTGGGCCTTAGGGTAACCATTTAGTTCAAGTCTTCTACTGTGCAACCACCGCACATCCATCATGTTCACTTGAACTCTCTTCGCGACTTGGCCTGGGCGATCATTTAGCCAAGACTGAGCAAGACGGATGTGTGGTGGTTCAACAGACCACTTTCTTTTTCACTGCCACGTCAACATTGAGAAGTCTAGAGAAGTTCAGTGGAACCTGAGCAATGCTATTCATACAAAAGCAGCAAAACTCCAGCAAGGTGTAATTCGATAACATGTCTGAAATGAGTTTGCACTGTGGTGGAGAGCAGAAAGAGATGGAAGAGCTGCCACTCTAATGCTTGTTTGCTGGCGTGTGACTGCATCAGAAAAGCTCAGCCGCTGCATGGCCCATCTGCACATTCTAAATGTGCACCTAACACCTATAATTTAGAGAGGGAAGAGTGGCCTTCAGGATGTGGGATGCTCACTTCACATTTTTATTTCTGTCCGACTGATGGTTTGAGTGAAAGAACTGTTCTCGACTATTTTTTTTTTTTTTTTGCAGTTTCCACACATTCACAACCTCAGTTACCATTCACAGCTATTTTAAGTCTTTCTCCTCACCATGATTTAAAATTCTTCTCGAGTTTGTTACTATGCTAAAGAGCAGCCTTAGTGAGTGAGTGCATGTACAGATTACCTAATGCACATGCTCACTTAAGTATTATGCTTTTTTACACAGAGCTAAGTGGAGTCATATTCATTCAGATACAGCGCTATGTTCTCTCTTTTACAATAATAGCACACCCTAATGTCTCTGTCATAAGTCAACACTGAAAAATGAAATGCTTTACATTGTGGAAAGATCATTGCCTGCTAGTTGAGCTTTGCTTTAACTCAAACAAGTCAATACACTTCAAATCAGTTAATTAAATCAGCTTTGTCTTGTGAGGAAACAGCTATGACCGCAAATGGAGGTTGTTCTTCGCATATAAGTGATGTTGGTGTTAAACCCTACTGCAAAATTCCTGTCGTATTCATGACAGCACTTTGATATCCGGGAGTCTAGAAGTCCACATTCCCCTCCTTGTGCAATTCTTGGAGGCCGGATTTGTCCCTGAGCAAGTAGTTACGAAACAGCACATTTTAAGCTGTGGTTAGGGATTAGTTACCAAAACATTCATCTTTCAGAAAGAGATCAAACCATCTCAGCTCTGCAAATATCATTGATTCCTGCTGGGATCCGATGGCCGCTTCTTTAAACAAAGCAAGAACCGTGCTGTATTGATTAATACATGAAATGAGCGGTCATACAAATAAATGTTAAAGTCACTATAGAAACATCCACGTGTCACCCTTGGTGCCTTATTATATGAATGTAATTTGCATTTCTAAGTGAAAAAAGGGGAGGATTCAGAGAGATGTGCTCTTGCTTTTGTAGAGTTACTCACTTTTAATAGGTCAATTAAAATTAGTAAGTGACACTATGAAACAAAGCAACCTAGATAAAGATTTTTATTTCAGCTACAAAGGAACAACCTGTAGTACATTCTCAAAACTATTAATACCACAACTTTTAGAAATAATATCATAATTATTATGCAACAACTCCTGAATTATCACAGAAATGGTTCAAATCTGTGCTGTTTTTGTTAAATAAAACTAAATATTAGATTACAAACTAAACTTAGTTTATTTCAGTTAGTATTTAATTTCAAATTTTGGTAACATTTTACTGTAGTGATCAATTCTCACTATTATTCTCATTATTATTATTATTCTCACTATTATTGGATGGGGTTTTGGTTCCTTGCCGCTGTCGCCTCTGGCTTGCTTAGTTGGGGTCACCTGATTTCCAGTGATTATCG
>JAUMHP010000046.1:4652334-4666918 GCA_032361065.1 Enteromius trimaculatus
TATATATATATATATATATATATATATGTATGTATGTATGTATGTGTGTGTGTGTGTGTGTGTGTGTGTGTGTGTGTAAATATATATTTTCCCCATGTTTTTCTAACCAGTAGAAAGTCAAAAAGAACAAGCATTTATGTGACATAAAAATCTTTTGTAACATTATAAACGTCTTTATTTTTTCACTGAGCACTCTGTGATTGCTTTATAGTAATTTTGTCAGTATTTCCTTTGCATACGGCCTCAGTAGGCAGCGGTCTAAGTTATGGAACAAAGCTTCACTTCCCATAAATCTGTTCACTACAACCTTCTAATAGTCTAATATTGTGTTGGCCATACAGTATAAGCTATTTTTAGACAGCATCTTAATGGATTTCACTTCCTTGAAGCAATGCACCTGCCTTTCATAACTAGATTTTTTCGTTTTGGTAGAGACCAAAGAGCAGGGTCTTTTCCTGTTCCTTTTTCAAAAGAGTGACAGCTTAAAGATGTAATAATTCTGCTGTGTCAAAAGAAGACATACCTTTAGTGGGTTCTGTGCGCTTGGGTAGGTCCAACGTGTCATAGTTTTTGTCATGCTCTCCGTTTTTCCTCCCTAAGTGAAGAAGGGGAAGAGTGAGAGAGAGCGTGAGGGAACGAAAGCGAAAGAGCAGTTGTAAGTGTCATTCTATGAGAGACGGATTTTACCGGTATGAAAATGTCAAGTACACCTAAGTCTCAGACACACACACACAGGCACAGACGTGCCACACATAAATCTAGCTACTACACGGATATGCAGAGACAAACGTTTGACACCAGCTCCCAGGAGTGGGAACCCCCATTAAAAATGCAGAGCCTTTGTCGTAGAGGACGACTGTCTATAACAGAGTGAAGCAATGAAGACCATTTCACTATCACACACAAAGAACATGTCGTAGGAATAGTTAATCTACAACTCTGCCATCATTTATTCACCTTCATACTGTTCCAAACATATTTGACATGCTCCAAAAACAACAAAAAGCATCTTAGAAATAGGCCATAAGACTCACATGCTGTATTTCAAGTGTTCTGCGGCCATAATATCACTTAAGACAAATACCAAAGCTATTCTTATCTTATTTATGCAAATTACATATGCACATATTTAAATTTGGTGAGTTGCTAAAAATGGTAAATGTCATAGTGTACCCCCAAAATCTAACCCCATCATGATGTACCAAACATAAATATGCACATCAGATGTATTCATTTAATTTGACTTGTTTTTCTGTAACAATCATTAAAACAGGATGAGATTACTCGAGAGGGAACACTGTTTTTTAACGGTTTATCATTAATTACTCACCCTCATGTCATTCCAAAACCAAAGACCTTCATTCATCTTCAGAACACAAATTAAGATATTTTTGATGATATCAGTGAGCCATATGACCCTCCATAGACAGCAACACAACTGAAATGATCCCAGATCCAGAAACGTAGCAAAAACACCAGTAAAACAGTCCATGTGACATCAGTGGATTAACTTCACTTTTGCGATGGAGCGAGAATACCTTTTGCGCAAATAAAACAAAAACATCATTTTCTCTTCTCCCGTGACTTACGTCTTCCGCCATGCTCAACCCACAGCATACACAAGCTTTAATGTATCTGACATCCGGGTGAAATCATGTGCGTAATCTGTGGCTGTTTGCACCTACAAGAAAGCATACCTTACGCAGTAATATTCCCTAAAATGGCGGAAGAAATAAATCATAGGAGAAGAATGGTTGAGTATATGATGTTATTTTTGTTTTCTTTGCGCAAAAAAAAACCCTCCTTTTGTCGCAAAATTAAGTTGAGCCACTGACGTCACATGCACTTTTTTACTGGTGTTTTTACCACGTTTCTGGACCTGGGTCATTTCAGTTGTGTTGCTGTCTATGGATGGCTCGCTGATCTCATCAAAAATATTGTAATTTGTGTTCCGAAGATGAACGAATGTCTTATGGGTATGGAACAACACAAGAGTGAGAAATTAATGGCAGAATTTTATTTTTTGTATTTATTCATTTAATTATCATTTCATTTTTGGATGAACTAACCCTTTAACTATGACTTTTCCCTTGATAAATTCCTATTATTAATAATGAGCAAGATAGTGATTAAGCTTAAATAATGGGAGGGATTAGGGATGTAGAATAAGATCACGTAGAATAAGGAAGTAATATGTGCTTAATTAGCACTAATAATTGGCTAATATTTTAGAAATATGCATGCTAATAAGCAACTAATAATGGTGTAACCGTAAAATAAAGTGTTATCGCTTTTGGCAAACAAAGCAATTGCACGTTTTGTGAATAAAGTGAACACTTTGTATGGATTGTACTACATTCGATTTTTTATTCATTTTTAACCCTGGGTCAACGATGAAAAAAGACAATGTGAACATTCTGCCTGAAATCTGCTTTTTGTGTTTTCTAAAAAAAAAATCATACAGGTTTGGATCAACATTAGAGTGAGTAAATGATGACATTTTTCAGGGAACTATCCCTTTACAGCAACGGGCAAAAGGACAGAAAGCAAAAGCCAGGCCTCGTTAACAGATAACAGCAGACACACAGACATCTATGCCAGCGGAAAGGGGCTTTGAACCAGCTAAATTGGCACAGGTTTGACATTTCCTTGAGGAGAGGAACACTGGACAGTCGAAAGCGAAAGATTGAAAGAGGGGCAGTGATGAAACGTTTATACTGATGAAGATAGAGGGAGGCATTATGTGAGTGTATGCTGAGAGAAACGGACAGACAGAGGAAAAGCAAGAAGAGACACTCACCTTGATTAAACCATTCCTCTACAGTTAGCCAACGCAGAAACAGCAGCAAGACCAATGAGGGGGGAAAAAAGCGGGCAGGGAACAAGAAAGGAGATTCAGAGAGTGTGTGTATTAAAGGAGACAGAACTTATTTGTGAACCACTTAAAAGTGAAAGGAGACAGAATTTACAAGGCAAGTCCAAAGTAGAAGAGAGAGTCAGTTCCATTAGTTCCCTTAAGTGAAGATTCCAGAAAAGGGGACAAAAGAGTTTGCGCAGCTTTTTCAACAAATGGACTAGATGGTGACAAGAATCTCAGTGCATTCACAGACTTCATGCACCATTGTGTTCTGCAGTGGTGTGAGTACAACTCATAAAGCGATACTGTAGTCTCAGCGTAGCTGCTATACTGTCCGTTAGCATCAGTCTTCTACTCTTGAGTTCTAAGACCATCTACTGTGATGGTGGAAGAGAATCGGGCTGAGCAATTTACTTAGCGATCTAAACTAATCAAAGGCATCCTATTGGGCTAGCCACCTGAAAAGCAACATATTTGGTTTAGCAGTACAGACGTTTGAAAATCTGAGCATCACTACTGCCAAATGGAAACACAAAGAAAGGAAAATGTTTAACATGATTATTTTTTGCTTTAGTAATGTAATACGATATACTTACTACCATTCAAAGTTTGATGAATTGCCAATTTCCAATCATCTCTATAATAGTAGCGGTGCAAGAACGACACGTTTTCTGCTTTAGTTTGTGGCAAACTAACATGGCAACCCAAACTTTTGTGTGTTTATAGTAGTGTTAAGAGTTTCATGTGCAAAACTAAATTATGCCTTTTAAGTCAGGTAAAATTTTGCTGGGGAAATGTCCAAATAGCTTGCCGGGAAAAGCATCACTTAATGCTTATTAGGGGCATTTGCTGGTGTAAATATAGGTCACTTGCATCTTCAAAGTACGTCTCCAGGGCTCCTGACAGATAAACAAACCTCATTAAAAAGGTCCATGAGGCACAGCATGACATTAATGCTGGCATATCTGCTGTTTACCCACATTCTTGTTTTTGTTCCTTCGCATTGTTTAGATTTCCAGTATAGGTCTGCTTAAGAAACAATTCACTAAGTCATATATGCAAGAGGTTTCGCATCAATTCATATAAGAGAGAACAAAAAACCTAGACAATTAGTACAAGAAAATGATAAAAAACCTTGAATCAGCTCTCTTGGCATTATGTAAAGAATGAGTACTTGAACAACACTCTCACTTTCAAAGCAAAGTGTTTCGAAGAACTGATTCTACTCAACAACACATGTCCATTAATACTGATTTAAAATTGATACTCCAGTCCAGTTATGAATCATGAGGCCCAAGCATCATTTAGCTTCCTAGCCAGCGTTGCTATTTGTGATGTTGTGTAAACTCTAGGATCGTACTGCTCTCAGTGAACCTGCCAGTGATGGAAGTATAAGTATAAAGCACATGGATGAAATGAAGAAGAATTCAATAATGACCTTTGGCCTTCTTTCCTCCGAAGCAGCCTGCGTCATCTTTCTTCTTCCTCTGAGTGCCAGCAGAGCCGGGGCCCTGAAGAGCCGAGGGGTCCTGGAACTTCTCAGCCCCCGGAACCTCCTTGTGCACGTGGTACGACAGGTTCCTCATGATGCAAACACAATTCTCCACAGACTATGAGACAGCAAGAGAGACAAAAACAGAGAATGAGACATTTTTTATGCAGGGAAAATTAATCTTAAAAAAGGGACCCTTTGTCTGCTAAAGACTATTAATAATGGCACAATAATAATAATGGCATTGTATGGTCAAATGTTTTTGCATAGCGACCAATAAACTGTATAGTTGGCTGTTAAGCCAGGCAAGCGATTACTTACAAAGCTGTGCTGGTTCTGTGTCTCATAATGTAACTATTTACAACCAAATCAATATTTTTTGTGGAAACACTTTAATTAGATAGTCCAATTTAGATATTCTACTAACTACAAGAAACTACATGTCAACTAATTCTCATTCATTTGCAACTACAAGTCTACTAACAACGTAGACTGTTTGGGTGGGTTTAGGGTAAGTAGAATAAGTTGACATATACTTGTAAAGTTTCTCACAGACAGTAAGTTGTGTTGTGGAGGCCCCAATATAAAATGTAAGGCAGTCTACTTGTAGTCTAATGACTGTTAGTTGGCGTATTTGCAAAGCTACTTACTCTTAGTAGAACCCATTTATTAGTGCTAATTAAGCACATATTAATGCTTTACTCTACAAGATCTTATTTTACATCCTAATCCTACCCAACACCTAAACCTAGCAACTACCTTACTAACCATTTATAAGCCGCAAATTAAGAAGGAGAACTACTAGAAGTGTTAACTACTCTAAAGTGTTACCAAATTACCTTTTCTATTAATTCAAATATTTAAATTAGAAGTAGCTGGGTCATATGTGGGATAATGTACAGCTAGGCAGTCTGACCACTTTACATTATAGTCCTGATCAATGGCGTGGGTTTTGGAATATTGACAAGTTGACGCTCCTTTACGCATTTCATATTAGAGCTCCCTGAAGAATATTTTGCATGTGACATACCAATGCAAATGAAACCCAGAAAACAATGATAGAAACCGGCTCCAGCTGGTCTCTCAGCTGAAGACACTCACTTTGTTGTCCATGTCCTTCTTTCCCACAGCCGACAGCAGCGCATGCAGCAAGGCATCTACCAGCCCCTCACACTCTCTCAACCGTCTGCGTGCCTCTGCACCGTCTGAGCTCACATTCCTACGGCAAACAGCAAAAGCATGAGTAAGCACAAGTGATTTGAACTAATTATACATCATAAGCTGACACATTAAAAGATTTTGTTGAGGAAGCTACTTTGAAACTGTAATTTGCCAAGTTACAAACTAATCATAATTAAAGTAGTTCAAACTGCTCTTGAAAAGTGGTTATATACAAGATACCAGCGACTGGTATAGCGATATGTAAAAATAGATATTATATTATTATAATAATACAAACTTCACAAGTGTGTATTTATTAATTTCATAATTTAGTTTTAAATGGCTAATTTACTTTTTGTATGAATGGATTCAGTAGAATGAAACTTATTAAAGATTGACAATAAAGTCTTAAAGAGACAGATTGTTACAACCAATGTTTTATTTTTGTTCTAAAGTGTATGATAAACAATATGCAGCTACCTAATCCAATTAACCCTATTCATGCCTCCTTCTGATCTCAGACCTGCTAAAACAACAAATTAAAAAAAAAAAATACAAATAAAAGGGTGAAAGAAAAATGCAAAGAACGTCAGATGTGTTCACAGCCCAAGAAGGCACCATGAGCCATCTGGGTTCTTCATCCTTTACCCTGAAATTTCTTTCCTACCAGCTGTTCAAGCTGTAGTTTTTTATAACTAGATTGCAGACTTTAAATCCTATCCATAAAAAAGCCTCACTCCAGAGTCATCACTATCAAACGACAACTGCAGAAAACATAAATTAAACTAGCAACCTGCCAAACAAATGGGTCCCTTTCTAGCAGAAGAAATTTAAACCCATTTGCAGTATAACACCCATATGGAATGTAACATTTTCCAGCTGTACATCTGTTGTGGCAGCAGTCCAGATATAAGAGAGATGGATTGCGTTTTTACAGCTACCTGTCTTTTTCCTCTCTAATGCCTGAAGGACAGTCAGCATTATATTAAACACTGCCTTCAATCTCTTGCACCAGTTTGAGAATCCAAGATAGCAAAATTGAATAGACAAATAATTGTAATATATAATTTGGTGGCACTTCAAGCTTCAATTACACAGATGCCAGGCAAATCACTTATTATAAATGAATGTGCAGGTCTTTAAAAAATTCTAAAATATTTTTGTATGCAAATGTACAACACAAGATACTATATCCTTGAAATACTGGAAGATTTTTAATGAAATAAAAGTGATGCTCACTGAAAACACTTCAATCACTTAGCTCTGCTCTAGTTCATCCAAAAATAAAACTTTGCTTACTTTAAAATGAACACACCCTCAGGCCATCCAAGATGTACAGTAGATGAGTTCATTTCTTCATCAGAACAGATTTGGAGACATTTAGCATTACATCACTTGCTCACAGTGAATGGGTACCATCAGAATGATAGTCCAAATCTTTATTTGGCTGAGCAACTTTATAGCAATTATCATTATTGGGTAAAAAGCCTTAAGACTTTAAAAACCTTCAAAAATCTCAAAAACAAACAAGAAATGGATGCACTACTTAATCAGGAATTACAAATGTGCACATTTGTCCCAATGAGCAAATAAATAAATAAAGGGTGCTTTCCCTCTGTCGAAGAGAGACAGGAAACAAAACCCTGCCTCCGAGCAGCTTACTAGGCAACAGATGTCACTGGATACAGTTTCCATGGATACAGGCTGAGCTGAGGCTAAAAAGACAGGATGAGGATGGAGTGGCGTTGTGCACAACCGCATGTCTGAGATGACCTGCTGAGAGGTGGCATCGCATGGAAACACATGATGCCATGATGGCTGTACTGCAACCTCTCCCTGATACATGCTTTAGACCCGCTGAGGCACTGGTTAACCTGATCACATTGATTGACCTGTCACAGGGTTGAGAGCCCTGGCAAAGGATAATGAGCTAAAGAGGTACAAGGAGGTTGAGAAAAAGTAAAAGAGTGCAGAGAAAGAAAGAAAAGAGAAATTAGGAAATGTTCACAATGCTCGACGTGAAAATGAAGAGAAAGAGGACAACCAATACTAAATCTGGCTTGTTTTAAGATCCACGGAAAAAGGATGTTTCTGATTAATTAATTGAATGCAAAAAAACTGTCTCTAAATGCTTTCATCAAGCAATTTCTATAAATGTATCACAGTTTCCACAAATAAAAATAAGCAGCAAAACCTTTTATAATAATCACAATTAGAAGAAATGTTTCTTGAGTATCCATGTACTTCAAATGATTTCCATGAAAGTGCAGATAGGAGGGGAAAATTGTGCAGCCGATCAATGCGCACATAAAAGAACACAAATGCAGCGAGATCATTTCCATTCTACCAAGAGCAGCGAAAATAGCTTGTTTTTGGGCGTTACGTAAAAGCGCAAATACAAGTAATTTGATGAGCGCAAATGTTAGTAGAACACATTGCGTGATTCATTTTATTACCTATTGTGTCTGAAAGGAAAAAAATTCTACATTTTGGTGTTCAATAAGGTCAGGACCAGAAACTGTGTCCAGGCCTTTCGGTGCTAATTCTTCACTGCACGTCTTCAGTAAATCCTGACAGTAGTATTTAAACACCAAAAGAAAGTTTATGCTGGTGCAAGCTGTTAGAAAATCCGGTCACATATTTGACACGTGGATGTAACTACATCTGCAGTTCATTTCTGTAATTACATGTTTAACTACACTGTTGTTGCCAATACCTTATACCTTACCTACCCATAACACCAAACCTGCCCCTAACCCTACCTGTATCACAATACAATACCATATGAACACAATACTGTATTTATTTTTTGATGCATGTAGTTAAGATAAAGTTGGACCCAATAATGTCAACAGGTAACAGAGATCCAGTAGGTCTACCTCCCAAAAAAGTGTGTTTTGTAAAACGGTATACTTGAAAGCAAAGGGAACAGAGGGAGAGACTAAGAAGAGCGGATAAATGCAGGGAGGTAGGGCGCACACACAGAAGCAAGCAGAAGCTGGACTTGGCCCAGCGGGTTGCAGCACAACCAGCAGCAGCAGCTGGAGTTTAAAGGCCTGGCTGCTAAAGAGGAAACAGAGGGTGGAAACACAGCCTTGTCCCTCCGGAGCTTCAGCGCTGAGCTCACACACAACACAGGAGACAGCTCAAAAAAGAGAAGAGACGCGGGAATTATATGCAATACCACATACAATTCCTGAAGTGAATTCTAGTAGCATCCAAATCCTGCTTCTGTACGACCACTGACCTAAACAATAGTATAATAACGTATGATGTACCAAATGTATCATAACTGCAAATTTATAACACAACCAAAACACAACACTGTGTTCGAAGCACCTAATCGTGCAGTCACAAGGACTAAAGAAAGCACTCGAGGTCACGAAACTGAACTACACTGACCTGCTTCCCCTGCTAGCAAGCTGATTTAGACACTCAGACCTGTGTGCTGAGGCTTATCCACAACAGCCGCAGAAGTCTAGTTAGGTCAACTAAGGACAGTCAGAGCCAAACAAGGTCTGTTACAGTGTCAATAGTGCAACAACGATACGTGAATCCAGAAAAGGAAGGATCACTGTAGGCACTATGACACATTGTTTAATAAGTGTTTAATGATCTGATGAGTAATTCTCATGGGTTGTGATTCAACGAGGCATAGAGGTTCATGCTAGAGATTTAAAACATTTATTATTATTCATGGATCCAATGTCCATTTATAATTGCTGAGCCAGGCAAATATCACATTGAATTAAAAAAAACAATTCAGACAAAGAACAGAATCACCATGGACCCTTCTTACACAGCAATTTTCTCAGGAGTGGGTGCAAGGGAAAAATAAAAAAGCGGACTCCATTTATTGTAGCAGGATGCATGGTAACCATGGAGATAAAAAGCCCTTTAGTGACTGGATATCTTAATCAAAAGCTGAGCTGCTAGAATGACCCCCAGAGGAGAGGATCAGTGTCTACAGAGAGGCTCGGAACATAATACTCAAAACGGTTAAATATAGAACAGACAGGCTAGTGATTTTTGCCTTTAATTATAATGTTAATTGCTTTTGTTTTCCATTAAAATCGGTTATCGGTCACCTTTCTCTATAACAAAACATTTTTCCTTTTAACTGCTGTTTTCAGAAATTATAATCTCAAACCTAAACCTGCTATTTTACCCCTAGTGCACAGGAACCATATCAAGCAATATATGGCAGGATAACAATGAGTTAAACACAAGAGAGACCAAAGTCGTCATTGCTAACTGAAGTTATTTAAATTCAAGTTTTATTAATTGAAACGAAGCTGAAACAAACAATAAACAATACTAAAATAATTGCAAAAGACAGATCATCTTAAAGGATTAGTTCACTATCAGAATAAAAATGTTCAGATAATTTACTCAGCCCCCACGTCAGTCAAGATTTCTTCAGTCGAAACGAAATTAAGGTCTTTGAGAAAAACATTCGAGCATTTGTCTCCATATACTGTAGTGGACTTTGCAAAGAAAGCCAAAACACGCTTTACAAAACAGGTCAAATCTACCTGGTATAATCATTAACCTGTGTGCACTTTTTAGCGGGACACGAAATATGTACCAACAAGTACATATCACTGCAGTTTCCAAAAGCAAAGAACACTAGAGGCAGTAAACTCTACAGACTTTCGATTAATAAAGTGTTAACGGAACGGATGCATCAACAATTTTTTTTATTTATATCAGCTTTGCATTTGTTAACACTATCGTGTAGGTTAAGGGTTTGGATTTGGTGTTGTCACAACCTCTTGCTGTCAAACGAACGGGAATTCTTTTAATTACAAACTCTGGAGCATAGGATACAGCGAACATAGAGACATCAAGACATTAATAACAACCGACAAGGGAGACTCAGGAACACAGGGTAAATATACATACGAAAATCATGGAAGAACTGAAAACATCTGGGGAACACAACTGGGAACAAATTATCACAAATATGGCATACACGTGGGGATCAAAACACATGGCAAGGGCATTAACTTTTAGCTACAGTTCACGGATATTTCAATTCTAAACTGCGGAAATACATACCTATAGCAATGTAATATAAATATAGCAGGGTGCACATATTAAGCCTGTGTTCTAGCGCCACTGCATTCACATTTTTCTTTCAAACTGCGGTGAAACGTGAAGGAACGTAAAAATGGTGCAAAAAAACAAAACATGCACAGAGTTACATATTTTTATGAGACAAGGTTGAGAAAAATCCTGGAGTGTTCTTCTCAAATACCTTAATTTCTTTTCGATGGACGGGAAAAAATGAATATCTTGGATTGGGGTGAGTAAATTATCAGAAATGATCAATTCTTTAATTTGCGCAAATAAACTTCTTTGGTTCATCTAAAAACTATTAGCAATCCAATTAGAATAGAATAAACAGGTAAAAGGCAGAAACCCAATAGGACTTGCAAAAACCAAAAGACTATTAAGAGGTTTCATTGTTATTAGACTATAGGTCAGCTGGCAAGGATGTGGAGGATGCTGTCAATCAGACCAGTGTACCTTAGACATCCTGATGTGTTCTTGAAGACGGTGGTCCACTCTGCATCTCGTGGCTTTGAGTCCTCGTTTGGCTCGTGTTCCCAGCCCGAATGAGGGATAACAACCTCGTTAGTCATCGTCTGAAGCCCGTGGTTAATTATAACCATCTTCAGTGGCTCATAGGACGACAAATTCCAAAGTGTTCCTAACAGGTGGAATAAGACAGAGAGAGAAAAGAAACAAGAAATGAAAAAAGGGACCTGTTACACTTAACATGACACAAAAGCTACAAACAAAAAGTGGCAGCACTGTTAGATCTGTTGACATACCACGCATTACAAAAACATTGATTCTGAGTTTTCAGACAGGAACCTCCATTACAGACCACGACTAAGAAGGATTGGGCAGGAAAAAAGGAAAGGAAAAGCAAGGTTCGAGAAAAATTGCAAGCAAACAGAATGTGAAGGGGCCAGGCTGTTATTTTCTAGACAATAAAACAGAGAAGTTTGTTCTATAAGCCAGCAGATGTATATACGCCTACACAGTTAAGACTGGCTTTTGTTTTATTAACTTGGCAAGCCCCATACATCTACTGCTACAGTACCCCTGAAAATGTACAGTGAATAAATAAACTAGGTAAAAACTAGGACCACAGGTCATTCTCGCTAAAGACAGAAGTAACACAGTTGACTACAAACTCAAACAAATGTACGTCCTTATACAACTCTGAATTGTACATACACATCATCACCTCATGTTCTTCTCGGTCAGCAATTACTTCCAGATTCATTTCTGCTCACAAAAATTTCAACAGGAGACAAGAGGTCTATAAACACATCGTAGCTCTGTGTAAAGTGGGCCAGGGTTCTTTTAACCACCAAAATAAATCTATTTACCCTTGGATAATAACCAAATTTGTAATTCCATCTGCGAGGGGGCTCTATCGCCATCACCTCATTGGCTCTGAATGGCCATTAGACCCTGGTTAAAGTCCTGATAACAGACGGCGTACGCATGGCCCTCACTGAACGTGGGAATGTCTGCTTGGTAAAGGGGAACATTAAGAAGCATGGATCATTACCGGCCAGCTCATGCACTCGTGCATGTGTTATTGTGTCAGATGGGCTTGTAGTCAGAGGAGATGTAGAGGTCTATACATAGCACATGCTGATTAACTTCACTTCATTGACTTTAATAGGAGACAGAAGACTGGAGCAGGTTGAAGCAGTCGAAGCCTATTATAACTGTTGATTACAACTTGTGTGTGTGCGTGTGTGTGTAGGTCAAAGATGTTAAGAAGTCCGCATCACAACAAATTCACCAAATTGACTTAATGTCTATAGAAAGCACATGTAATTGTAGACTTTTAAGTCTTCAAATAGGTTTTGGAGAATAAAATGTCAAAATTTGCTGGGAATAATGTTACATTGTCATTCAGTGTAACAATATTTAAGTAAAATATAAATATACATTTTTTGCAAATATGCCTGACAAGATTGTTACACTGAATGATATTTTAGTGGGTATCAACGAAAAATGTATATTTATTTTTAAAGTAAAATTGCAAGTAATTTAAATAGAAAACTTTTACATTTTTGAAGGGAAAAACAACAACAATTTAAAGCAGTATTACACTTATTGTTTTTATGGTTAAACCCCTTTTTATCCTTGACCCATATATATATATATATAATTTGTGACCCTGAACAGCAATAAATAAGGATTTAAAATTGATTAAAATATACAAAGTATATTATAATATATAAAACGTTATTGCTACAATATCGCTGTTTTATTGCATTTTTGGCCAAATAAAGACCAAATAGTAATAGCTACTTTTGCATTGATGTATTACCAGTTGAGCAAACGCATTATAAATATTAATATGAAATAATATATTAATATTACTTACAAAACACACACAATACAGTGTTTTTTCAGAGAGCTATCGTGTCGTAAATGCTCTGTTCCCCTGACATCTTTTGCAGGTTCCTGGATATCCCACAAATCTAATATAGAAGGAGCCAATGAAACCCACACGAGGGAAGCTGAACCTTGCAAGAGGTGCAGCCTGATTGAGTTTACTCCTTCCTGCTTGTCATAGGAGCCTTCCAGCTAATTAAATTTCCTGGGAGCAGCAGACATGCTGTTCTAACAGGCCATTCACTTAGGGCTATTACAGTCCCATCCTGCCCCCTGCCATTCATCATACACCGATTGGACAACTGAGTCAGAGAGAAAGAAACAGGAAAGAAGGGTAAACGAGGTAATCATCTCAGAAATGCCACCGTACTCTGGACTTCTGGAATTTATGAACAAATGTCATTTTGTTAGCTATGTTTTGTGTCTTTTTTCTAATGTCATTACATTTCTTTTTTCATATATCATCAGGTGATTTGAGGAGACCTCTGCATAAGTACGCAAACAGTGATCCACACAAGAACGAGAAATCATTTAAACTGTTAGATTCAACACAGTACCAAAATGGTTTATATAGTCCAAAGGGAAACAAAGTCAAACGCTGACATTTAGTAATGATATTTCTAAATGGCTCTTTTTAATGTAATTTGATACAAAAAAATGCCAGTTACTTTGACTTTTTTTGCTTATGCAGTGAAAAAGAGTTGCAATGTGCAATGTCTGGAATGTCATATATAAAGGATTATGCAAACAGGAAGTATGCCTTAAATGTGCTTGATCAGAGCAAAAAAAGACAGAAAATAAAGAAAATTAGAGAATAAGGGCGAGATGGAAAGTTGAGGCAGATACAAAGATGCAGAATGCAGTGGTTCATGGCTAGTGGTATAAACAGAAACTGTTGGTTGGTTGTAATTAAATGATAAATTAGTTCAAAAGACTTCAACATTTAAGCTGGAGAGCTCTGAAAAGGAAATTAAGATGCTTTGAAGTTGTATCAGTCTTGCCCACCTTAATTTAAAAATATTAATATGAACTGCTAAATATTCAGAGCGTGTGAAGAACATTTGACACAGGGTCAACAAATTAAACTAGACAGTTTAATTAAAAATAATGCTGAAAAGTGGAAAAGATAATGAAAAATTCTAAGAAAACACTAGAAAAAAGGAACAGAAAGAAAAAGTACTAAAAAAAATCCCCACAATAACTTTCTTGGAGGTGCAAATAAGCGCTGCTGACGAGCACCGACCGTGGTGTTCAAGAGCACACCGTGAAACTATTTTTAAAACCCTGCAATTATTTTTAATTGCAGAAAAAACATTCCCAGTTTTCCAGGCTGCTGAAAGACTATTGTAAGGGCAGTGTTTTTATAGGGGCCTTGCAGATCAACCATAAGGCTGTCCAGGGCTCGGTTTGGACCTGACACTCTATATTCCCTCCATCCTGTAGAAAAGACCTATTTTTAACTGAGACTGAAAGCAACAGTGTGCTGTAAAGTTAATCTCAGGCTGCGGAGCTGTTATACGTCACAGTTTCACACTCCAGGATTCACTCAGGTATTTCACACACCAAGAACTTTTTTCGTGATCCGGGAAAAAAAAAAACGGGTCTGGAGAACATCAGTCAGTGTCATTACCAGAAAAGAA
>JAUMHP010000046.1:4679001-4714666 GCA_032361065.1 Enteromius trimaculatus
TATATATATAAAGCTGACAGTGCTTTTGCAGAAACACACCCAAGAATGTAAACACTCTGAATTCACATCAAAACATTAATTAACATGCTGTGTATGAAACTCCCAAAAACAGAAAAAAAAACCATCCTGGAAATCACCACCCCTCCCCAAACTGTTAGCGCTAATCTGGCATGCCTGTATGTGGTGACTAGCACACGCTAAGGAGCTGTCAGAAGACATCATTAATCCCTCAGGACCATCACAGACAGATGGCATGATGGAGAACCAGCAAGCTACTTATTCACTGAGCACAGACCATCTTCACCATTTCTTTTCCCATAAAAAGGAACAAAACGAAACCAAGCTTAAACTGGTCCTGGAACAGTAAAGACCTTTACCAAGAGTTCAAGATCAATACTCAACCCCTAAACTCAACCTTCCCATTAGAGAACATCATTAGATAAACCTCCTAAAGAAAACTGCAAATGTAACAGACCAGAAAGTGGCACAAATTGCCACTCGTCCGGAAGCCATGAGGTCCACTTTAGTACAGCATAATATTACAGATGCAGGGGCGGGATTTAAAAGACATGACCCTCCCCCTCAGGGCCTCTTACCTTATCAGCAGGGCACAAACCAGTCTATACATTAGCTTCAATGTAGCCTGAAGTCTTTAACAAGGACAAGTGTAAACTGAAGGAAGTAATGGCAAAGAAAGGCGGGAGAGAGGGAGCATTGAATTTGCATTGAAGCTCTTAATCGATCCTTGCGGCCAAAGGGGGGATAATGTCTCCTAAAGAACGCAGAGCACAGTTAGTCTATCAAGCTGAGACAGTCACAACAGCTTCAGTGTGTACTATATGAGAGGATTCCTCATCGTCTCTCAACAGCAGCCCTGTGGTAGAAATATTTCTACACAGCTAAAAACACAAAACTCTATTCCTCCGTCAACGTCCCTATTTCTTTCCCCAATGGATAATTCTTCATCCGCTCTGTCAAAACTGCCATTTTCTCAGTGAACTACTGCAACAAAAGCAAACACACAGTGGTACAATGTTGTCCGCCAGCATCCAGCAGGCCAATGTCATTAATCATGAGATCCAGGGGCAGAGGGCTCTTCATCCAGAGCTGTTGCCATGGCAGACACAGCAAAAGTGTCACATATGCACCTTTCCCTCTTTCCTATGGCCTCACTGGCTGGCCGCCAGCCAATTACAGCCGTTATTCATTAAAAAAAGGGGGGAAAGCATACACAAATACTGATTTGCACACGCATTTTTTACATAGCCATATAAACGCTCTTTCACATTGCCAACTCATCTTAATCTTCTTCTCTGTGTTGCATGCACATAAATAATCGTTCGGACAGTGCTGAAAGAGGAAGAGATTCAACAGAGCTAGATACAGGAGAACCCAGGCAATCTGAGATAGTAGTCTGGGGCTATTCCCACTAATCCTGTGTCGTCACCTGTTATCCTCCAGGACACACACACATGCACAAACACAGTCTCCGGTTCTGAGCGTCACCCTTCTGCCCTCTCTGTTTACTGACAGGATTGTTGTGCAGCTATCATTCTAATCTAACTATGTCATTTTTTTCCAAAAGTGTCCATATAAACAGACAACTAGGAGGATGGTCCACCTAACAAGCTAGAGGAAAAGAAACATTACCAAACAAGCACAACACTGGGGCTGAGTAAACAGGCACAGGAAAGACATGATGTGTGTGACAGAGAGAGAGGCCTGGGTTCCCATGCAATGGTTTGGCTGAGAATTATCTAGCGCCAGCACATCTAGAACTTACTATCTGATGGTTAATTATACAGATAACTTAACATTTTTGGTACAAACGTGAGAAACATCTAACTGTAAGTTATTCAAAGCCAGTCAGCCAAATGTTTTCCAGATATATGTTAAATGCATCATTGCAATATAGACACTGTGTTTAATAATAAAAATAAAGGGGACACTAAGATAACACATCCTACAGGCGGATGGTCTCCTGAGGGATCTCCTCCCAGAAATGGACTAAAGCCAACTCCTGGACAGTCTGTGGTGCAATGTTGGTAGATGAAGTGAGGCATGACGTCCCAGATGTGCTCAATTGGATTCAGGTCTGGGGAACGGGCGGCCAGTCCATAGCATCAGTGCCTCCGTCTTGCAGGAACTGCCACATGAAGTCTAGCACAAGAATGTCTTGCATTAGGAGGAACCCAAAGCCAACCGCTCCGGCATATGGTCTCACAAGGGGTCTGAGGATCTCATCCTTATGGAGTCTGTTTCTGACCGTTTGAGCAGACACATGCACATTTGTGGCATGCTGGAGGTCATTTTGCAGGACTCTGGTAGTGCTTCAACTGTTCCTCCTTGCAAAAAGGCGGAGGTAGCGGTCCTGCTGCTGGGTTGTTGCCCTCCTACTGCCTCCTCCACGTCCCCTGATGTCCACCTGTCTCCTGGTAGCGCCTCCATGCTCTGAACACTACGCTGACAGACACAGCAAACCTTCTCGCCACAGCTTGCATTGATGTGCCGTCCTGGATGAGCTGCACTACCTGAGCCGCTCGTGTGGGTTGTAGACTCATGCTACCGCTGAAAGCACCGCCAGCATTCAAAAGTGAACATCAGCCAGAAAGCATAGGAACTGAAAAGTGGTCTGTGGTCACCACCTGCAGAACTGCTCCTTTATTGGGTTACATCTTGCTAACATGATAGTCAGTCAGTGTTGCTTCCTAAGTGGGCAGTTTGATTTCACAGAAGTGTGACTGACTTGGGGTTACATTGTGTTGTTTAAGTGTTCCCTTAAATTTTTTGAGCAGTGTATTTTATACAGTATTTATGCAATACATTTTTTATTTTAATGTAATATTTATTTATGTATAATAGTGTAGATAGATTGAATAGAAAGACAAACAGACAATTTGCAAAAAAAAAACATTTTGTTTCAACTTGCACTACATTATTTGTTAAAAACAATGCAGACTAACAATAAATATGTGATTCTACTCAGCTTAATGAAAGTGAATGAATATATAATGATATTATAGGGGTATAGAGGCTAAATGCTTCATGCTAACAAATATTCAGCTCATTAACAACCAAACATCTCGATTAGCACTTTTGGAAACAGCTTACTGAGTGTGAGAACAGACATCCATCTGAAAGGGTGTCTGCCTGAATAAGATTGAGTGAGCAGCCAAGAAGCAGAGAGGCAGTTTGACAGGGGTGTTATGGAAGGGACAACTGGTATTGCTCTGCATTGCATGAGAAAATGCAGGCAAGTTAGGCAGGTCTATATCAGGCACGTAGTCAGCATGCCAACTGGGTTACTGGACAGCACAATGTGATGGACGTCCTGATAGCATGCCAAGCTTTCACAGCACATGCAGTGTAACACAGGTACCCATGAGCCAGCACAAGTGTGGTTTCGCTGCTTATCCAAAATCAGCTGCAACTTCCAAAGTGCATCAGATACTCAGCCGAGATGAGTGGTCAGGCCCAGCTACTATCTTAAAGCCATCACCTCATCCAAAACTCTGGCACCCACTCGAGAGGTGGAGCAGATCTTTGTTCCGTCATGCCAGCGATTCTGAAATGCCCTGATTTGGGCAGCACAGCTGCAGTGGAACATCTGGAGCCTTTTCGCCATGCCCTCCTACTTCACCCCAGCCCGATAAACCTGATGGCCTGGATGAGCACCAGCACAATTACTCAGAGATCTTTTGGGTCACTGACATTTACAGCACCATTCACAGTCACAATCAGCCTCTTCTGCTCTATATGTCTTTAAATACTGATCCATGGTACAGTGAATAGCCAAAGCTTTATAAAAGCGAGGCCTGACAAGAAAGTGAATAAATAATAAAGAGGAATAGAAAGAAGCACAGAACTAATGGAGGTTAAAACAGTTCACTGAAGTTTGCACACTCTCCCCCCCCCCACCCCCCACCCCCCCCATATAATAGGCAAATAACTTGTGGAAATACCAGCAGAACTTAAAATAAGCACTCTGGGGATAAGCAAACACCGTACAATTGCTGTGGAAGTCAATAGTCTCTGTCTAAATTAAATGTAAATGGTTTTTTGAAAGATAAATATTTTTTTCTGTCTAGATATGGCTGGTTCAGTTTTGATGAGGGTAAATCTCTTTTGCAGTAACGGCACTGCCTCTCTCTGCTAAAGTATCAGACGTTTATATTTAACTCAGACTCGGGCAGGCTGATTCACCCCATAGTAATTGAGGGTTGAGGACGGCAAGCTCAGCTGGATTGGGAGTCGCTTTAACAGGGCCGCAGGGCATGTCGGTTAGGGAAAGACATTACAGGCATTTACTTTTGGTGTCGTGTGTAACACGTGTGAACATGAACGCGTTTCATTTATAGAGATGTTGAACTTCACACTCAAGATGCACTGCTGAGTGGGAAGCGCATCCAGAACCCATCAGTTGTAAAGCAGTCAGTATTTAATGCATAAAAAACATGACTGGCAACAAATAAAAAAAGAAGTTTTTGTCCCTGGAGTCCAAAACATCACTGAAACTAAGCATTTCTGAATAGAAAAAATACAATACAACAAAATAAAATAAGAATATTTTGCATTCCATAGTAATTTTTCGATGACACAAGGGCATGATAGATTTTATTCTTTTGATAAATAAAAAATGCTTCTAATAAAATAAATCTGTCATGATTTTTTTATGCAAAGTAAATTATTTTTATTTTATTGTATTTTATGTATCTTTTTGAGATGTTTTGAGTCACTTTTTAGGCAATCACAAGAAACAGGATGTCACACTCTAGATTAGAGCTTTAAATGAAAAAAGTGGGTAGTACAACTGTTTAGTGAACTTATGTCTTCACACTCAGTGGCTTTATCTAACAACCAAGATGACAGACAACAACATCAACTGTGTCAGACACTCCGAAGCAGAGCTGCTTGATCTCCATGCCCTTGTGTGACACGTCTGACCTGACCGAAGCAGGTGCTAGTCTTAAGGAATGCTCTGAGGTGAGCAGAAGTTAGATAGAGCGTGCGGTGAACCCCAAAGAATGGCAGGAATGTCCGTCCTGTGGAGGTAGGGGTTCACCGACGGAGACGCTACAAAATTCGGCGCCTTTAGACTTTGTTATGCTTGGTGTATCTTAAAATACAGCTGCCTCTCCTGTGCCAGTTATGTAGCAGCAATCATCCGTGAGACAGCCGTGAGCAGATTAACGCAGCCAAACGGATGGATGTAAGAATGCCTTCTCGCAAAATTCATTAGCTCAGAACCCATTTGAGCACAAAAACTCCCCGTCCCTCTTTGTTATTCACATGTCCTAACTGTCCGACATGGCACATTTTTACAGCATGGAATGACACAGCACTCTTTCGGGAACGAGTCTTTAGAAAATCCCTGCATGCCGATTAAAAAGAACATTCCTTTGACCTCCTCACAGCTTTGCCAGGCAATGTGGTAGCTCCAAAACAAAGAAAACAAATAGCTGACCACTGATGAGTCCAGTGCTGGGAAGGAAGGGAGGAAGAAGACGAAGCGAAGCAGTAAATTTTCAATCCCGGCTTCTTTTTATCAACTTTACTGATTATTTTGTCTCTTTCAAATCCTGTAGGATTCCTCATGTTTACCTGAGCTTAACTGTTAAATGTGTTCACGTGCTGTTTGACGTTATACGGACGTTATTGACAGCTGAGCGCAACTGGAAAGATGTATACTGAATGTTGACAGTACTCAGCATGCGACAGTATTCAAGAGACGACGTGTTGATATTCTACATCACAACGCGAAATTAGTAAAGCAGGATGAAAGGAAAGTATTGAAAACCCAACCATTAAAGAGCATGAAAATCAAGAGGTCATTCAAAAACAAATACACTCCAGCAATCAACAACAAACAGAGGATGAGAGCGAGTGAATCTGCAAACTGACCTGCTTCACTTCAGCCGGCATCACGGAAATCCTGTTTGGTTAAGCTTCTGGGAGAAACGCGAGGAGAACAATATTCTCTTGTGAGTGGAGTTTGTCTGTCTGTCAGTCAGCCTTTCGGTTCTTGTTATGCGAGTACGTCCTGTGAGAGCCGAGGCAGCTCAGAGCCACAGAGCCATCCTTTCCCGACGGTCACATGCGTGGTTATACTCCGTCTCTGTCGTCTTCTTACGTCTTCTCTCTCTCTCTCTCCCGTCTCTCACACACGCTCTATCTAACACATGCTCGTAATCCTCTCAGGGACAGAAGAAACCCGCCTCCACCGTCGCCGAGCGAGGATGCTGCAAACGCTGGGGCGAATAATGATTTCAAAATGAGGAGAGATGCTCTAGACAGTCCAATGAATCCTTCAATAAATTCAGGAATCCGGCTGAAGAGAAGCAAAACAAAACAGCTCACACACAGAGAAGTGGAAGGAGGGGAAAAAAAAGTTGCCCGGTGCTGGAACAAAACCCTCGGGGTAGACTAAGTGAGAGGGGGGCGGACGAGTGTAGAGGACGGGGAGAGGGGGGTCTGTGTGCGCGTTTGAGTGAATAGAATCTTCCCAGAAGGCAGTTGCCCTGTTCACAGCGTAGAGTTTTGTACTCTCGTTCTCTCGCTCTCCTCACCGAGCATCTATGCAGACAAGGGTCAGACGGATTGGAGGGGGAGGGGGCTGACAGACAGATGCAGCTGGAGTGGAGAGAGAGAGAGAGAGAGAGAGAGAGAGAGAGAGGGGGAAGCTCCACCCAACCAACATGCCAAAAGAGCATGAGCCCTAAGAGGGGGGCAACTCTCCACAAAACTTTGTTATTTTCCATTTTTTCTCTCTCTCTCTCTCTCTCTCTCTCTCTCTCTCTCTCTTTCTCAGCCCATTCTGTTCTCTCTCAGCTTTTGTCCTTTTGTCCTTCCAGTCTGCTAAATATGAGAAGGGAAAGGAAAGAGGTTGCAGAATGATTTCAGACAGCATTCAGTGACCGATAATGTGAAAGAATTTTAATCCAAATCTATGAATGGCTTTAACACAAAGCCGGATGGAGGGAGAGTTCAGGGATGGGCACTTTACACCCTAGGTGTCAAACTCATTTTAGCTCGTGGGCCGGTTACAGGACTACTATTTTTATTTGTTTGACAGTGGCGTGCTCGTGGAAGTAATAAAGTAGGGTGCATGGTGAATTTCTTTATTTCATTATCCAGACCTTTTGAACAGTAGTAATAAAAAATACCAGTATTTTAAAACATATATAACAAGTATAAATGAACACTTTGAATCCAAATCTCACTAATGACTAGTTGTTATTAGCTTTTATTAGTACTTTCATTGTTTTCTTAACACTAGGTATTCTATCCATCTTTACTCTTTTTATTTATTATACAATCAACAGAATCAAAAAGGCCTAACACTAGCTTGCTTTATTCATTTCCTATTATATCTGTTTTCTTTTTATTTATTATAGAATTTAGAAAACCTTGCTATGTGTACTACCTTAATAAAGGTATAATAAAAGTCAAATAAAAATAAATCCCCAAACTTCAGAAGTCATTATCTTATCATATGTCATTATTAATTGCAACAATTTTGTTTCAATTCAAGCTAACATAAAAAAACTGGCAGCTAGTGTATGCCAATCTCACACCTACCTAACCCAAAAATAAACTCATTTATAATGACAAGCCTGTCTCCGCCAGATGCAACTTTATGAACTTATTTGACCAAGAAACTCCAAATTCGAGAGCAAACTCTGAGAAGAAATGCTTCAATAAACTGTCAAAGCAGAAAACATTGCACCTAGGAGCTCGCACACACTTTACTTAAAAACCGAATCCTTCTCAAACTTCGAACAACAGTCAGCGCAAGAACACCCCCGTACTGAAGAGCATCATGTCTTATCTAGCAGTAACAGCCTGAATCTGTTTGCAGTCGGCCTGAATGAATTTGCTTCTTTTTCTACTACAGAGTCTGACACCAAACAGACTGCAGAACGCCCTGTGGTCGCTGCACAGTATAAACACGTCAACAGAAAAAGGGTTGATAAATAATTAAAGTGAAAGTAATCAGAACGTTTTAGTGGATTCAGGCCTGAGGAGGCACTGCGATGGAACAGACACTGGGAAAGGTTAACACGGACTACTGCCGAGAGAAAGACAAAAACAGAAAAACAACAGATAATGAAACCAACAAGAAAGGATAAGAAAGTTACGCAGGGTACGTGCCACTGTTTTAGTCTCATAAATATATTTATGAGCACTGAATATTCGAGAAGGATTTTGCTCAAGAGGACGTGTGTTGTTTGCTTAGGGTTGCAGTACTCCTAGATTTGGAATGTAATGAATCATTAGAAGTTTTTCGAAGGTGGCGACTCAGCAAAGACCGCATTTTAAATGCATCACCTCTGTAAATGAGCATGATTATATTTAATACAAAAAATACGTGGGACTGCAGACTGGGAAATATACATGCAATATTGTTTCTCTTGATATGCATGATCAAACACAAAAATGTCAGTCTTGGTTCTGAACAACAACACAGGTTGTCTGGTAAATGAGATCCTGAGAGAGAGCGTGAAGAGTCAAAACTACAAAAGGGAAAATGCGGAGGAAAAAAATTTTGCATTAAAAGAATAGTTTCATCCAAAATATAAATTCAATCAATATTTACCTGACTAGTTCCAACGCGATTTCCTTTTTCTCTGTGGAAAAAATAAAAGGTGAATTTCTGAAGAATATCCTGGCCTTTTTTTTTTTAACATAATGGAAGCGAATAAAGTTGTTATGGTTCGTGTAGAGTCAATACTAAATGTGTGTTCTGAGTTTGTCACACCACAGAAAAATGTGTTATTTACCACCCAGCCAAATTTGAACGCTAAAAAAGGTGATGTAAACAAAATAAGGTATCAAAATCTTCTCTCAAACACTGGGGGCGTGTCCACTCGCGTGATTTCACCAAGTAAAACATCACATCTTTGTTGATCCTGGAACAGCATTCCAATCAACCAATCAGAATTGAGGATTAATGTTTCTGGAAAATCTGTTTTAGGCTTATGATCAGGGTAAGGTGCTTCTACCCCCTTGTTAATCAGCTATCATTTCTGATTTTAGGCATGAATTTTGGGTAGGGGTAGGTTTAGCGGTAGGGATTGGGATAAGTCTATGTTTTAGAACAGTAATGTTGATCCAGGATCAACAAAAGACCCTGAAACCACGCCCACTCACGGCAAAGCTGCCGTCTTCCTCAAGCAGCTTCATTTAAATAAGGAGACCAAGCTCAGTTATTTTGTAAACTATAGCAACCACATAACGTGAAGGCATAGCTGGATAGCAAACTGCAGGCTGTATCTAACAGTAATGACAGTAACAAATAACTGAACGGACGAGCCACTAATGCTTATGTGCTCTAGTTATTATATGTGTGTTTGACTTGAAGCAGCACTGAGCAGAACGATCAACGTTTGACATCAAAGTACCATGAGAGCAATGCAAAGCATAATGAGCGTCTGCTCTCTATAGCTCTCACTGTACTGATGTCACACAGCGATCAGTCTGTGCAGTCAGTGCTGCTTCAAGTCTAACACAGCTCTTATAGTTTCTCCATTGTGCCACTGAGTTTACGATTTAGACCCGCCCAATAAATCCTGCTCATGAAGATGGTGAAAAACTGTTTAACGGTATAACTCCACTATTAAGTATCATATAGTTCTCAGTCTTTGTAACATGTTTCAGCAATGCATTTCTAACATTCAAAATGTGTTTACAAACAATTTGAAATTATTGAAATTATGCAACAATCACCATAAAAATAATATAAAACCAGTCCACATGACTCTGTATTTCAAGTTTTCTAAAGTCAAACCAAAATACTTACTGAAAACTTTATTTGCTCTCCATCGTGAGTTCATATTATAATCAGCAATGGCAGATCCATAAAAAAAAATCGCTCTACTGAGCTGGATCTTTTCGATTAATCTACTGATCCAGTTCACAAAACAGGTTTAAATGATGTGTTCTTGAATTTGACTAATTCAGTTCAACCCACCATTTCAATTATTCAGCTTCAACCCAATGGAGGAGAAGATTATCAGTGAATAACCATGTAAATTTGGTTTGTTCCTCACACAAAGCTATCACATGACTTGAGAATACTTAGAATACACTTTACAACTCATGGTACCTTTGCTACTTTTTGTCGTGTTGGAGTTTGAGAATGCTAGACAGGCAAAAGTAAGTAAATAGTGACAAAATGCCCTTTTTGATAAACTATTTGTTGCACTACACTACACTGTTTGATGAAATATCATCTCCACACCACTGCTTTCAGTCTGAGCTGTCCTACTGTGTCATACAGTACCAGCCTTCTCTCACAGTAGCTGCTCTCCAAACGCTCGCTTACTCAAAGCTCATTATCCAGTCCTCTGCTCGAATCAAGTCTTGTTATGACACAACATGTGTAAATAGACCAGGGCCCTGGTAATAAGGTAAAAGACTGACAGTCTGGACATGCACACCAATCTCTGGATAAATATAAAGAGCAGAAACGAGTCTTTCCATGCTCACACAAAGTCAATAAAGCCACCAGAGACCTGACAAATATTACACGTTTCATATCAGCGGGAATAAAACAAAGCAATTTAGCTGATCCTATAATGCGCTACTTGCCACACTGAGTGATGACTATTTAAATTCTTCAGGAGAAAGTCAAATATCAATACTTTTTGCTTTCATTCTCTAAATGTCGTCTTAAACAACATTTCTATACAGTATATTGGAATAAGTTGTTAAATCAACCCATTTCTGTTGAAACGTACAGGTAATCAGCCGCTTTCTCTTCGATCGTTACCCATCAGCATGTTTGCGGCGCACAGATGATTAATAAACTGTGGTGCTTAACTACTTTAAGACAACTTTAAGATTAAAAGTCAGCGTTGAAGCCACAGAACAACTCTTTCAAGTAACCACACACTTCAAGTGGTTTCAATTTAGGCTCCCAACAAGAGGGTCAAGCACACATACTTGTTTGGTTATATATGAACATGCCAAGTAAAGGGGTCACATTCCTGGAGTGACTCGGGGGTCTAATAAAGCAAGAGATTCTTATTTTAAACACATGAGTTTAGGATCCACCGAGTGAACAGCAGTTGGTCTTTTAAGTGGTTTCAAAGTCACTCCTGCTGGTACGGCTAAGAATACAGCCTTCAAGGAGACGTTTAACCTCATTCAGTAGCTGACGGGTTAGTTATATCGCTCAATATTATAGACAGCTAGACTACTACTAGAGTACAGGATCTGGGCGATATACTGAATGTTTATAATATAATGTATACACACACGGATTTGCTTATAGCTGTTTGATGATTATTTAAAATAAAAATATTAAAAGTGCAGTTGATATTTGTTGGCGTTATGAGGATTCTTTGACTGTCACTTTAGATCAATTTAATCTTTACTGAATAAAAGCGTTTATTTCTTTAAAATTATGCATTACTATTGCTCTACACCATAAAAACGTTTGCTTAACTGTGTATAGTTAATCTTTATTGAAAATAACGCATTATTTTAGTTTTTAATTACTTTTTGTCACCTGGGCCAGGCTTGCACTTTTGTTTTTGTTTTGTTTTTTTTTAAATACCCTAAAAGTAATATTTTTAACAATTTGACATTTTAGGCTGAAATGCATACATCTGCAACTCACTCCATTTTCTCTCAACATGAGCACAGAAGAGGTATTAGTAAATAAATAAAACAAAATAACTTGTGAAAAAGTAATTTCATTGTAAACTGAAAAGTAATGTTTACTTGTTATTTGAAAAAAATATAATCTGATTACATAACTTGCATTGCTCCTAATGCTTTAACCCCAAAAGTGCTGTAAGCTAAGTTGATAAACGCATTGTCAACTAAGTAGTAATCTAGATGTTACTCACCTTAAATGTTTTTCAGAAATTACAATATTATTGTTATTATTACTACTACTACTTTTAAGCCAATAGATAAACTGGTTAAAATAAGATGAGCTTTTTAGCATTATATACTGTAATTAATTAGTCAGAAACAAATGAAAATGAATAAATCAATGAATGAATAAATGACTGAAATGAAAAAATCCTCAAATTCTTCTTAATCTTCATTAATTCCAACATAGTTTTACTAAAATAGTAAGTTTTATTTGTTAATATTTAGTGCTGTCAAACGATTAATAGTCAATAT
Organism: Enteromius trimaculatus; assembly: GCA_032361065.1. NCBI lineage: Eukaryota > Metazoa > Chordata > Actinopteri > Cypriniformes > Cyprinidae > Enteromius > Enteromius trimaculatus. The sequence goes on from JAUMHP010000046.1 coordinate 4,691,140, forward strand.
TACTTAATGTATTAACTTGATTGCAAAGGGTTACCAATAAAACCATTAAGACAGATGTTAAATATATCACCCCGCATTCAGATTACAACACAGGAAATGCTGGACACGACCTTATTTCTACTAAGAGAGTGAGAAAAAAAAAACATCAAGCAACATTGACAAAAGAAAAAAAAAAGCACAAAAACTCTGTTCTTGGTGTATTTTAGGGCTTTTAGAGGATTAATCATTTGATGGATTGTAGAATGGGGATGAGAGCGGTCCGAGCAGCCCTCTGTAGAATATGAATAGCTGTGGGCACCTGCAGCTGCTCTGAATACAAAGAATGCAGCTATTCCCTCTCCTCAGTGAGAGCGCCTGTCCTTCAGTGTGCCAGCATTATGAAACACACGAGCAGATTCACCTTTCTAACACCTGCAGACATATCAAGAACAGGGATTACTAGCCATATAGCCATATCACTGGAAGTGGATCCTGATGTATGACATATAGGCTTTACAGGCAACTACCTGAAGCTTACTGCAACACTCCACTTCTCATCGCCCATCCACAGCAGTTTTACTCTCTACTCTGCCTGCACTTCTTAATGAAAATAAAGTATCACCTAACAACAGGTAACTTCCTCCAAGCAACTCTTACATAGCTGTCAAGTCACTGCGATGAGCACTTAAAAAAACACTTGACGCATGCAAACTTCAACATCATTTTTACTGAAACAATTTTCCTCCTTGTAGAACACATTAAAAGAACATTTTTAATCATATGTGCATACCTGCGATATTCTTCTGACACATTCTCTGATATGTCCATATTTCTAGTCACATTTATAATTTTCCCAGTAAAACTTCTGTAATTTAAAAGGAGAAAAAAAAAGTTGAGTAGCAAAAACTGTTAGCACGATGTATGCGTGAGTGCACAAAAGTGAAACAAGAGGTGTGAGAGAGAAAATAAGCAATGCAGGCAGTTTCACTGCTGCTTTAATTATAGTTTTACAAGAGGTTTGACTTTTCCTAATGGCACTGGAAGCGAGGTGGCATGAGAGATTGTGTATGTGTGTGGGAGGAGGGTGAGAAAGTCATTGTTAAGCAGGTGATTTACAAGACTGTGGGCCTCCCAGGCTTTCCCCCGCAGCGAGCTTCCTTGTGTTTTGTGGCTAACTCTACGTGTCCACAGGCATGAAGGAAACATACAGCTGAAAGCACTAGCTTTAAATCCAGCACGTATAGTCTGTGACTGTATCAGTGTACAATTACAAGTCATCACACACATTACATTTGGGTCAGTAAGATTCATCACCAAGGATGCAAATGGAGTCTGGAGTCTAGAGCAGCAACTTTTTTTCCCCTAAAGCTCTCCACAGGCCTTTCAGACTCAAAAACATTTAGACAGATCCAGCAAAGTTCAGCCACAGGAACCACGCTTCAGTCCTCCAGACACGCTTCCTGAATTTTAAAAACGTGTTCTAGATTCCAGGAAGAAGTTGCTGTGATGTTCCTCATTCCGCCTCAGGTCACGACCTCTGAACATTACTTACACGTGGGACAGTTAAGGCTACTTCAAAGAAAAGCTGTCTGTGGTGTCAGAGTTGCTGTGGAAGGTCTGCCATTAATGGAGTCCTATTGTGTGTCTCTGTCACTCTGTGACCTTTTAGTCTTGTGCAGAATAATAAAGGCTTAAAAACAAAAGAAATCAATGTCTCCGCTCAGTAAACAGACTGAAGATAAAACCGGGAATAATCAAATCTATTAACATTTGATCCACCTCCCAATGCAGTATTAATGAATACAAGGCACAAGATGAATGAGGCCCACCTGAAGATCCACAGCAACTGCAATGGTGCCAATTATTCATACAATATTACAAGAAACTCCATGCATGTGGACCATTTCCAGAGATTTACAAGGCAAAACGAAAAGCCACTAATACAATGAAAGCATGAGAGAATTGCTGAAAAAATATCTGAAGACTTCAACCTTAAAAGACAAACAAATAGTTATTTATTTGAAATATTTATACATTTTTATTAATTAAAAACATAACAGCTGAACTGTGTTCGTAGTAGCTAACACAAGCAGCAACATCACCTCTGGTTAGAACATCAGTGACATAAATCTACCAGCTTCTGATCCTAATCACTGTGCGGTTTGTGATTTTTAAGCTTAATTCTAACTCATTCTTATTGAGAAAGGAAGTGCACAGGAAATAATAACAGAAGATACCAGTCAGTATCTGTGACAGACAAGGCCTTCTAACCAACATGTGAAAGGGCAAGCTCATTTTCAAGCTGTCATGTTAGGCAGAGAGGAGTAAAACGTGCAAGCTTTATGGGCAGGTGAAGGCAGTACATAAGCTGAAAAACTTAATGGAAGAGACACGGGAGAGTCCTTTAAGGGACCTTTCCTGTACAACACAGAAAGGTTCAACACAAATGCAGAGCTGAAATATTATATACGATGAAGGAACTTCTCCAAAGTACAGTCAGAAATAAATCATATGGTGTTGCTATCAAACATAAAGTGAAAGCAGACAAACTGTGAAAACAATGGTAACAGATCTAAAGTCAGTAAAGTTATTAAGCAGCGTTCAAACAAAGGCTACGGCAACAGGTGCAATGTCCCACTAAAAAGCTTAATGGGAAAAGTCATTTACTACTTTTTTTCTTTCTACATCTTTTAGGTTGCAATCCAATACACTCAGACAAAAAAAAAGGAAATAAACGTACAAAATAAAATGAAACCTGGGACTCAACACTCAACACAATCTACTACTTCAATTTGTTGTTAACAATTTGGCAAGGGGACCTATTCTCACTATTAACTACTTGCTTGTTAGCATTAACATACTGGCTATGTATTAGTACTTCTAAAGCACATATTCTGCATGACCATATTCTACATCCCTAATTCATCCAATACCTAAACTTAACAACTTACTAATTACTGAGACGATAGTTGTAGTTAATGGTTTGTTAATAGCGAGAATTGAACCTTAAAAAAAAGTTTGCACTGTAAAATTCCAATGGTATCAATTTTATTTACTTTCAGAAGGCATCCTTGAAACATCACTGCCTCGACACACACGTGCCCCAGCGCCATAAGGAATCGAAAACATGTGGTACAGTCAATGAGACAATATGAAAAAGCATGTGGCGGAGAGAGATGAGAAGACAAAAAAAAAATGTAAAGACAACTCATCCTGAGCAGAGATGACGGGTCACTGAAGAGCAACACCCAGAGCAATAGCTCAGCACAGCCAAACACAGCTCAAGCTAAATGAGACTGATTCCACGACACAATGGGAATGATGCAGCATCAGCATGAGACGAAGTATAATGCTGCTTTGTTCATTCACACAGACTGACGCATGGCTGGCCAAGGTGCGATGGTTTACCTGCACGACCATCTGTTGCCAGGCCAGCGGTTGGTTGCTCCCGCCTGTGGTGCCGCCCACCAGTCGATCAGAGGGCAGACTGCCGCGTTCCAGCTGTAAGGAGACATTGCGGCGTTCCTCTTCAAGGGCCCTCGTCAGACGCTCGAAGCGCGCCTCCTGCTCTTTGACTGATGCCAGGATACTGGCGGCTGACGGCACGTCATATTCTTCCATGGCAGCACCCAAATTTATATGCTGATTACAGGGCAGGGTAAATAGGGGAGACAGAAGGATCCAGGACAAAAGAAATAGCCATTTAAAGGGACAGTTCAGCCAAAAATGTAAATTCTTTTAACATTACACACTCTCTTTACTTCATTTTTTCTTTTGTGGAACATAAAAAGAAGTTATGTATAGCTGCATGTCTCTTTTTCATTAAAAGTGCATTGGATATTCAGGGCTTAAAGTGATAATTACAATTCTGTCGTTAATTACTCACTCACGATTTTCTGTGCACTGATTGTGGTAATACCATTGGTGTCTATAGAGGCTCAGGGAGCTCTCAGATTTGACCATAATATCTTAATTTGAGTTCTGAACATGAATGGAGGGGTTACGGGTTTGGAACGACATGAGGGCGAGTTATTAATGGCAAGATTTTTGGGTAATGACTATAGAGACATCTTTTGATGAAATATTGGAGTATCCTAGACTACAAAATAAATAAAACTCACAAGATATCCTTTTTGCTAGGGATAAAACTTAATTAAAAGCTTACTTTAAAACACAGTTCTAATAAATAAATAAATAGAGAAAAACAAATAGGGTTTTGTCCCTTTAGGCTTCTCATAGTCCAGTATGCGTTGTACGTAGATGCATATAGCCTAATGAGTAAAAAACATTTACCCCCAGTTTCACAGACAAGGCTCAAGCCTAGTCCTAGACTAAAGTGTAAATCCGAGCGGTTTCAAGTAAAAGAAACTTGCACTGAGTGATCTTAAAACAGTGCCATTGTTCTATCTTAAAGTACACCCCAGTAATGCTTTTTTTCTGAGGCATGTTTATAAAAATGACTTAAATGCCCTAATTGAACTATGGTATAATCCTGGTTAAGGCTAAGCCCTGTCTGTGATTAATATTTATGTCCGGAAGCCTACCCTTAGTGCCGCCCATGTTCCCCACACAAATAAGCTATCAAATTACCACATAATTACCATCCATCTTCACTTTCTCTTTTTGTATTCCACGTAAGAAAGTCATACAGTGCTTGGAATGACATGAGGATGAATAACTATTCCTTCAGGCTTTGTAACCATAAAACCTCAGATTGCAACAGTATCCATGCACTAAATGCTGCAGACAAAGAGCCCTGTACTATCAGCAGCAATTCCTTTATGAGAAGTTTAATACTTTACTTTCTTTATATAACAACCAAAAATAGCCAAAGCACACAAAACATATTTGCTATAGTTCCAGATGAAATTCACCATGATCGCATCATTCATGATATGCACAATAGCTCTCTCTCACTGTCAAAGGTGACAAAATGTAGATAATGGCAGTTTCACATAGAGCATAAAGAAGAAAAAACGCCTAGGGTTGATGCATGGTTCATACACAGTTCACCTGCATACACACCTCGCAGTTAGTGGAGAGAGAGGCAGTTAGAGGACAGACATCCCCCTATAAGGACAGACGGGAGGAGATGTGCCCAGCGGGAGGCAAAGAGAGAGCGAGAGAGCAAGAGCTGGCTGCAGAGGGAAAGAAAGAGAAGAAATCACAGGTTAGATAACACCCTGACATTATAAACATAACAGACAGAATTCTACTCTGTTTCCTGGGGACCTAAAGAGGATGAAGATAAAGAAATGAATGAGAAGATGCTAGAGAATGATAAATGACTATTGAAACCTCACTCGCTGACTTTGAGCAAAGCAGATTGGATTGGGCTGTCAGGTGTACAGAGACACGAAGGGAGCCTGACTGAGAATGGGAATGGAAAAGGAGGCTGGTGCAGATTAATATTTACTAAGAACATTATACAGTTGTTTTTTGTTCTCCGTTAAACAAATCCACAAATGGACACACACCCACAGTAACACAAACGCGCTATTCTCTGCAGAACAGTCGGTGCGAAGGTCCTATTCCCTTTGAAGCGCAGCACAGTACACACACAGGCTTTGATGTTTGTTTCTGGCTGATCATTTATTTATCTTAAGCGCCGTTCTAACGGCAAGGCATTGTACTACAGTCTTGTTCTGGGTAGAAAGAGCGACGGCACGAGGTCTAGCAGAGGGAGCCGGATCTGCCTCTGCTATCGCCTTTGGAAAATAACTCAAGATTAAATTTATCTGCTAGATAAGACACGTTTACAAAAATGTGATAGCTTATCATGAAATATTGAAGTCAATGAAAATGTGGCGACAATGTGAAACCGGATAAACTTCCATTATCGGAGATGTAAACGGTTAGATGTGATTAACAGATAACTTTTAGCCTTTCATGAGAAATGAACTGTTCTTGCAGCTAAGTCTACAAAATGTTATGTGTATATATATGAACATATCTACCTGCTTACAGTGGCATCTTATCTATCCAACCATCCATTCATCCAATTTTATCTTGAAAACCTTTTGCATTTATACGTAAAAATCAAATACTAATTACAATTCTGCATCCTGCAACCTTAATACAAAGTCTAAAATATCGGGGGGGTTTTAATTGTCCAAATCTCTCAATAGCTCACTCTTCCTAAAAAAGCTAAATGATTTGTGATTCATATCTCTATCTTAAAAGGTCCAGGATGATTTACATGCCAAAGGGGTTTGGTCAAATCCCTAACTCAAAGCATGAACAGTAATAATGGTGACTTTCCCCTTGCTTTAGTGCTATAGTAATAGTCCTATTCAAAATTATACACAGAAAGAAATCCCATGTTAAGAGGTTGCCCAAACCTTCATTTAAGAACAGCTATCAAAATCTTTACAGCATCAGGGCAAGGCGTTCTCATCATGGGATTAACTGAGCTATGATGATGAGACGGTTATTATGATGAACCCCTGCTTTAGGATTACAGAGGCTGCCTGTCCTATACTCCCTATTTCAGGCAATTAAGGGGCTGATGGGAAACTGTTCCCTGCCTCTCTAAGTATCAGCAGGAGAATGACAGGCATGTCAGACATGCCCATTGCACATCTATTGGACTACGCTTAAAATAGTTCAAAGTATCAAAGCGTTCCAGACTTGGTTTGGAGCTGGATCTGCTAATAATTTGTAGAAGGTAAAAAGGGGCAACTCATTGTCAGTTAACTTTTCCTGCAGGATTATCCCATCTGTATGCCGCATTAATATTTTGAAGAACACTGGACACATTTATTTTTTTACTGCACAGAAGAAAGAAAATTGCGGACGACTGAAACAACATAAAGATGAGTAAATAATAATCCATTTAAGAGAATAAAGGACTTGTCTTGGGGTTAAAACATTCCTGGTGACTGAAAGGTTAGAAGTTCGAATCCCGCACGGCTTTTTAAACAGTCACCAGTATGATGTTACAGTACTTAACCTTGCTTCGCTTGGGAGATGGTTCTTGTAATACACCTAAGTGTGCTTTAAGTAACTTTGTTAATAGAGCCTGCTCATTGACTAATCAGTAATAGATTAAATTAGAAACAAAATACATAAAACAAAACAAAACGGACATAATACATAGGGTTTTGTAACAAATAGTAATGGGCAGAACTGGCTTTACTTTATATGAACTGTGCTCATGCTGGCACAGTGTTTTTCCTTAGGGATAAATACGTTGCAGCATAAACCCTGGTGCTAAAAATAGCTGTGTAATAAATTTACAAACGCAGTTGGAGCTTTCTGCGTGGTTCCAGAGATGAGATGCAGCAGCAGAGGCACAACAAAAACCTCAACAACAAATCCATCAGGGGTTGGGGAGCACCTACGGTATGTAGCCAAACACAGGGAACATCATCTTTACATCTGTTCAGGTGAGAAAAAATTAAGACAATTGTGTTTGTGGTGGGAAAATGTTAACCCAAGAAACCTGGAACAACACAAGCTTGTGAAACACTATATATAAGGCAGCATAGGAAGTATACATTTTTACCTCCAAAACTCGCCTACACAATGCTGAAGTCGGCCTGACAATTTCTCAGCAAACATCAAACACTAAGAAGCTGCACATTTTCTTATGTGCTAATAATTTTTATTGATGTCTGCAGATAAAGGATGAGTAATGTTAGCTTAGCAAAGCAATACTAATGCAGGATTGCTGCAAACAGATGAGGAGTGGGCGACTACAGTAGATGGAAACTAGATGGTTGGGACAGAAACGCCCCCCCCAATTAGAGATTGGTCTCATTTCATTAACCTCAGCCAATCCCTTCTCCAAAAAGATAAACCCTCTCATTTCTCCTCTGGGAGTTCGAGGTCCAATATATTTAAATCACCAGTCCAGCCCCACCTGAGGCCCATCTGTGCATGCAGGGCCTGTAGAGTAATGAGAATTGGCCATTTGGTTTTGTGGGTTGAGATCATGGCAGAGCATTGGGTAGAGAGAGGTTCATTCTAAACCTAAGAGTAAAGAAGACCAAAGAAAAGGCCCTCAGTAGCACCCATTTTTACACTCATCTGCACCTCTCCACCTGAGTTCAGATAACAACTCAAGGATGCGTTAAGTTCAATCAATCAGATTCAAACAAAGGGATGGTAACAGTCTCAGAGGTTGAGGGCCCAAAGGCACTTATGATGAATGATGGGCCAGTGTTTTTGGTAATCTAACATATTTTGTTCCAAGCCCAAAGAGTGTCAAAAGGTGAACCCTGAGAGGGAATGGAAAAATCGCTTGAATCAAAAGACTGTTAGAGTTCTCCAGGCTTTACTGTGGAGTATCCATGCAGGAGATTTACATCAAAAGACACTCATCATTTAAAAATATGAGAATGACAACAGATACCTAAATAACCAAACTAAAAAAGCTAAACTGTAAGGGCTAGCTCACTCAAAAAATGAAAAAAAAAAGGCATTGTTCCAAATCAATGAAATTTTCATTTATCTTCAAAACAACCAATCAAAATAGTTTTAATGGAACCAAGGAGACTTCAGTATTGTGTCCAAATACACAGTACCTATGAAACAGAATCTACAGTAACTCTGCAGAACACAGCAGCCAGTAAAATCAGCTCTATGTATTGAGGACAAAACTGGTGCATTTCAGACTAAAACAATCAGACTCATTTTTGAATGTTATTAATATAGTGTATTTTAAATTAATTATGCTGAATTGCCTTTGAAAATTGTTTTTTTCATTTTGCTGAGAAAAACTATATTGTCATAGTCAATATTTTCCTTAAATTTCAAAGCAGTTTCTTCCATAAAAAGCATAAGAGATAAGTTTGTTTTCTAGGAGTAGGATAGAACAAGTAAAGCCATTGTTTACCCCTTATTTTTTTCCTCATCTTTGTTCTTTGAAGTGACTCTGGTGAGGAGCCTTTCTGAATGAACCAGCAGCAAGAGAGTCAGAAGAATATCCTCAGTTGCACTCAGGTTCCAAGTCCTTAAATAACACAGTGTGTTATGGGTACAGTGAAAAAAAAAAAAAATCAAAAGGCATGCCACGCTGTGACGCCTCTCAAAGAGAATGCATTCTCATTTTATTTATTTACATAGAGAGTATGCACATTTCACAAAGAATTACACGTATTTTTTTCACCAACTGATTATACTGAGAGGATATGGAGGTGGGTAAAAAATATCTGTCCTAATAAAAAAAAAGAATATGATTACAATTACAATCATAATCATTAAAGGGTTACTCTACCCCAAAATTAAAATGTTGTCATTAATCACTTACCCCCCATGTCGTTCCAAACTTTAACCACTGAAGGCAGATGGATTCTTTGGTAATGTCTTTCATAGTTTTTTGGGCCTTGACAGTGTAGGGGAAAGTCACAAGCCTCCTGGTTTTCATCTGAAATATCTTAAATTGTGTTTCAAGGATGAACAAATCTTTTACAACATAAGTAAGTGATTAATGACAAAACCCTTAATTTTAATTGCATGCCATATTCATTATGTAGCATGCAAACCCAAAACAAGAAGTACATATTAAGGGTTAATTGATCATTGATGACTGCAAAAATTATATGCTAACTGCACTGGCAGTTTTAGGAATACACAAAAAAATAAAAAAAATCTGCATGCTTAGTAAGACGCAAATGCACTTGTACTCAGTTCCAATATATAAAAAGTCATAGTATATTAAAAAGTTGCATGTATTTTACCTTTTTTTACACAAAAATTATAATGTAGTGTTGTCGTTTTGATACTACTTCCATAATGAGCAAATATAGTTATATAGCAAATATATTTCGAGTCTGTGGATAAAAACTAGATTAGAGTGATTTTCCTTCAAATCTAGGCTCAGATTTGAATCCAGGAGGAATTGCGATGCATTCGGAAAATCTCAGAAACGATCCAGAATCGATTCTGCATCACTGTCCCAGGCCTAGAATAGTACATACTGATGTACACTAATGGTGGAGTCCCATGTCACGTTTCACTATATAAGTATACTACAGACCCAAACGTTTGGGTCAATCAGCAGACTGTAAAACTATGACAGAGAGAAATTCAGAAAGCTGAGAACCGCTGTCTTTTCCTCAGTAATTGACTGCTATCTGTCATTTTCGGCCACTGCAAACTTTATGACACTTTGCTGTTTTTCCCACAATCCCTTGTGCAATCATGCCACTCATCTCCCATAGAAAATGAATTTAAAACAGCGGTTCATATCTGATCGCTCAACACATATGGTCCAAAAAAAACAAATAAACTGTTTCTGAAAACTCATCCTACATACTTTAAAATAAGATATAATCATATGCACATTCATTATTATATATGGATTCATTCAACTGCTTTACGAATCATCTGCAATCAAGTAAACCATCCAGACTTTCAGCACAATTTCATGGAATGATGATGAAGGAACAGATAAAGTGGTGCAACTGGTGAAATGATGCGCAGTAATGAATGGGAGAAAGTGAAAAGTAGACAGCCGGGTTGGGAGGGTACCTTTGATGTCAGCTGAGCAGTCAGTCGGGATGCGTGTGGACGTGAGGGTTAAGGCTGTTAGAGAGGGCTGACTGAAACCGGAGCTCTCCTCTGAAGAACCTCTGCTCGATACAGCAGCTGTAAGAGAGAGACAACAACACACGAATCAAACACATGCGATGGGGCCAATCCACGCTGCATCATTAGCAGGTTTATTTACATATTACAACTGTGAGTTGGTGCAACCACACACTCCCCCCCTCAGGGTTCAAGCCGAGAATACGAAGAGCCGGCTCTGGATTGTTTACTTCAGAGTTATAAATAGTTTCTCTTCTCCTCATTACGGAGTAATGCCACGGCATTGTATTTACTCATAAGCGTACCACAAATTAGGATGCGCATAATGGAGAATATCTATTCAGAAAGGAATCTGGTCGGAGATGTGGTTTGGTGGGACACGTGCAGGGAGGCTCATGCAGGTGACTCCCTATCTTTGGTCTACAGTAGGTTACTGCTTATAAACTGATAAGAAAGCCAAAAAATAAACAATAAAGGTGCACCGAGTTTGGTTTTCCTTCAGCTGTAGATCTTTGGGTTAGCAGTATGCTCATGCAGGGAGAGCAAAGGCATCAAAAACTGGATTTTCTGAGGCAAAACCATCTAAACATTAACATCAGAATCTTAAAAGGCAGACTGACCCAGGCGAACCCATTTCAAAACCTAAAAATTTGGGGTAATATTTTCATTTCGGTATCGTATTTTCTTTGTTTCTCTATGATCTTTGAGCGGCACTGCAGAGACTCAGGGGTAATTTCCGAAACTCTTTCAACAAAACAATTCTTCAACACGCTTATTCTTATGCTGCTAAGGATTACAATATCTTTCCCACAAGGGACTCCTCTCTGCTTCGACTTCAAGGACAGACGTGCTCAAAGCACCTTGGATTTGTGGGACTGACATCAAAGGTGAGCTAAGTCGGAATACATTTGTTATCAGGTCCCTCTTTCTCTCTGTCTGAACTGAGCTTACTGCGTTCTGTGCAATTGTGTGTTGTGTTAAATCCATTCAGTGTGCAGCTAAAATGTCTGCAGTTACTTCATGTTGAAGAACATAAAGAAGATGGAAGTGTCACAAAGATTTAACTCTCACGGTCTAAAACAGATTTTTACAGTGAATATCACGCCTGAAGCAAACATATTTCAGTCCTAAATAATTGAAAAAGTACATGGGCATTATTTTGTCTTTTTGGAAATTAAAATGTCAGGGTCATGTTATTCAAGTACCCCGGGACTGGGGAATCAAGTACTGTATACACGAATATAACATTTATTTAGTCCCATATGATACCACTCACTCTGCCATAAAAAGTGAAACTAGCTGCCAAACCATAAGCAATTAGATGAAAGCACAAAAAATTAATCAAAGGAAAAAATGTTTTATTTGTCTCAACTTATTGGAGCTGCGGAATACAGTCCTCTCTCATTAGTACAACCAAATAGATGATGTCACACAATTTATTTTCTGGGCTGGATGACTTAAGGCAAGAGACGCACTGCTAAAGTAAAGAAGAAACCAAAGAAAATTTAATCATTGGAATTGTTCAACCAAAAATGAAAATTCTGTCATTATTCACCCGCATGAAGGTCCAAACCAGCATGCAATTTGTTTTATATTTTCCCCCTGTGAAACAGAGGAAACTCCATGCAGTCCATTGTAACCACATCTGCAAAGAAGAAAAGGTCTGGCTGTCAGACTGCTGAATCCGTAGTGATAGACAGGATTTTTTTAATGCTAGCTAGCTGTTTTAGTGAATAAACTGGATTATTTGGGGGAAATAAATGAATCAAGCGAGTTAGGAAATTGCACCTTCATGTTTGTCTTAAAATAACAAAGAAATGTTCAAGAAATGATTAATAATCAAGAAATGTTACTGTGCTCTAAAAGCTTGACCAGCTGACCCACATTGTTCATATGATAACAATAATCATTTGTCTTTTTAAAAACAAAATAAATCACATTTGGTCACATCTTATTTTGAGATCCAGTTGTTGCTATTAACAAACCATTAACTACAACTTGCCTCAAACTCCTTACTTGATGCTTTTTAATAGAACTTTAGTTGTTAAAGAGTTAGTTCACCCAAAAATGAAAATGTTGTCATTAATTACTCACCACTCATGTCTTTTCAAACCCATAAGACCTAGGTCCATCTTCGAAGTGAGTAATCAATCACAGAATCTAAATTTTTGGGTGAACTAACCCTTTAAGTTTAGGTATTGGTAGGATTAAGGATGTAGAATATGGTGATACAGAATGTATGCTTTATAAATACTAATAAACAGCCAATATGTTAATAATAGACATGCTAATAAGCAACTAGTTAATAGTGAGAAATGGTCCCTATACTCAAGTGTTTCCAATTTTTCCACCTTCTTATATTTATATTAAATAGATAGGCAAAGACCGTATCTAATCTGCCTCATTATAAACATTCTTAAGAATCTGATCTCAGCATTTGACAATAAAAATGCATTTCCTTAAAAGTACTAAGAACTAAATAAAACTGCTAATAGCTCTTGACAAAACTGCATGTGTCTTGCAGAAGATAAGGTGAAGCAGTCTAAAATCTTCCAAAAATAGACACTTGTCATAGCGAAATTTGTTTCTGAATATGGATTTGTTATGTACTGTTTAAAATTTTTAACAAAAAAAGTTAGTGAGCTTTGAAAATAACAGCAAATATGTTTGCAATGACAGAGTTTTTAATGACAGATTTTAACTTATCATTTTTCATGTGGGGCAAGTCAGTATCACGGCCAATGTTATTCAACATAGTCCAGATCAGAAGAAATAGAAATGTAATCACGTAACTGATCTAACCGTTTCGCAGAATTCTTGCTAGGAATTCAATCTAATTGATTGCAGTGTCTTCAAAGAGATTGGCCCAGGAATGTTTTTTTCTCCTCGAGGCATAACCTGTGTGAACAGCAGACAATGTAGCTTCCCTCTCTGAGGAGTGAGGGGAGGGAAGAGCGCTTAGACAGTAATGCAGGCAGCATGCCCACAGGAGCATCTTAATTAGAGGAGGGAGAGAAAGAGAGAGACTATATGCTGTGGGGAGTCTGAATCACTACTGCAAAGGAACAACTCTTCTAGTCTGAGGTGGCAAGGTCAGGCCGACCTGAAGCATCTGTACAAAGTGTAGAATGTGTCTTAACAAGCTCAGCTGAAGAAGTTGTGTGTGTGAAGGAGCGGGTTTAAAATGCGGATACCCGTGTCACCTAATGTGGGCGGCCTTGTTAAATGCAGACAAGGTGGTCTATGGTAGAAGAGTCATGTTAGATCTGTGGCATAGACTTAAATATATCCTCTGTTTTATGTGTTTGTACTGTTCATATCCAGGTCTTTAAAAAGAAGCAAATGCAAAAAAAAAAAAAAAAGCTTTGAAAGGGTAAAAACCTCAAAATATCAATTTTTAATGTTCTTTTACTCACAGCTTCAAGTCATCAGATCTAATTGTCATCCACTGCCAAAGTCAATTGCTCACTAATGATGATAACAAACCCTCACCAGCGGTTGGTAACTTTCACACACCCTTCAAAAGCTGTCTTTTATGTTGCTTTGTCTTTTTGCAGCTCCACACTTGGTAAGACACTTCAAATATCCAATTGCCAACTTCCAACAAGCACATATCTCTTGCACCCCTTCATCATAATAAATCCGAAGGAAACTTATTAGGGTATTACTTGACATTGAACACTGCGGGTTTTTTTGACCAATTAGCCTATTCTGTCAAGGTCTCAGCTGTCCATGAAATTATTCAAGGTACATTACGTTAATTAAAAAATTATTGGTTTGTTAGCGCTATTGCTATGCCTTTTATGCAGTTTCCCATTGTGAAGAAGCACAGAAAGGAAACGACTGTTAAAGGGCAAATCATTTTCAAGGTACATCTTTACGGCTGATTAACTAAAGCTAGTTTTGTATCGCCAAAAAAAGTTACCCTCGGCTAGCCTTTGCACTAACTATTTTTTAAACTGCTCAAAGCATAGTCAAAGTTTACAGTTTATGCAAATAACTAAAACTCTGACTTAGTAAAATTTCGTTTGTCTCATGGTCCAGCAACTTGTGCGACCTCATTAGTGCCTTTCCTGGTGCTGAAGCATTTCTGTAAACCATGATATTGTTTAATAAAAATAAAAATTTAATTCTGATGGAATACTGAAACGTCGTATACTACTACGTACAAAAATGACATGTAATGAAACTGGCTCTCTCTGCTTGTTCCACATCAGAGTAATCCAGTCATCTTCCTGCTTTAATTGGAGGCAAAGCCAAAGACACATCGTGTTGAAATGCCCTTTCATTCTCTGCTGCACAGAGCAGGGCCAGGATGCTAATTGAGAAAAGCTACTGAAAATGACTACCTATCATTATTAGACCTCTCAAGGTAGAGATAATCATCAGAAGTGGTTCAATTTGCAACCGGCAAGTACTCAAAACCAGCCTGACCTTTATAATTCCCACATTATTCGGCGAAAAAGACACACTTCAGAACTCTACACCACTAATCCTTCAAGACTTAGCATCTTTTCGTGGAACGGTGAAAATCATTCGCTGGAAAACTTCAGGAACGAGGATTTAAAAGGCAAATCAACAGCCACACATCTGCAGGCAAAAAAAGAAATGTCTCCGATTCTGTTAACATCTAAGCCACGAACGCTCTTCAGTGTTAAACCCCATCTAACGGCCTGCGTATTAAAGGAGACCTATCATACCCCTTTTTTACGATATGTAATAATAATAAGTCTCTGGTGTCCCCAGAATGCAGCTGTGAAGTTTCAGCTCATTTTGAATGGAAGCAGGAACAAGCTGTTTTCTTGCACGCCTCTTTAAATGCAAATGAGCTGTTGCCCCCTGCCTCCTTTTCTAGAATAGGGCTGTGCCTTTACAGCTCGCTCCTCAGACACCCTGCCAAAAAACATGTTTGGTTTTGATTATTATGTCTATTGTGTCTAAATCATGCATTTTAAACCATGTTTGTTTACATTTCTGATATGTTTTTCTAAGCACACACATCTAAACACACGCACAGAAAGTGGCAGTCACACGGCACATGACTACTAAACTATTTTCTCTTTCATATCTTATTGTCCTTAAGCAGTTACTGTAGTTCACCCAAAAACGAAAATTAGCCAGTCCTTTAAAAAACTTCAAAGCATCTATAGGTGTATGTGACTTTTCAGACAAATACAATCAAAGTTATATTAAAAACTGTCCAGGCCCGAATCCTTTTTTTTTTTTAAAGACAAATATTTCAATAAATTCGAATCTGGATATAAGTCAAGGTGACTTTTCTTTGCTAAAGTAAGTACTTTGTTTCCTCTGCTCCTACATTTCCCAGAGACACACGTGACACACGTACTATGACATTCACCTGAACATCGTCCACTTAACACAGACAATGAAGTGAGAAATAACAAGACGTTAAAAAAAACAATTGGTTACTTCTATGAAGGTAGACGCTTTAGGAATTCTACTATAGGACTTAAACATGTAAAAAGTCAGCTTTTCATGGTATGTTACCTTTAAAAGCTCATTTGGCCATGCCTTTCATGATCCTCTTTTGATTTTTAATGCCATAAATGACAACACCAAATCAAGTTCTATGATCCAACTAAATCACAGTTGCATTCAAATGATAAAATTGCATAGACTCACAAATATCGCCCCAAAGACATCCCTTACAATGCTGAAAATGTCACCATCCTCCTTGTGGAATGAACGTGCCCATCCATGGGCAATGTCAACCTTTTAGTGACAGACAGAACGATAGATAAACAAACAGGACTTTAGATAGACAGAATGTTATATGGATGGAACGATAAAACGATATAGAATGACAGAATAACGAACGAGAGAGCGACTTAACCAGTAAAACCTAATCGTGCATTCAGGTCTAATAGTCATACACGGTCTGGATAACGAAGATCTACTTCCCTGATGGAACTTTTTAGAGTTTTCATGGGCCCCCGGGCTGAATAAAAGATAAGAGGATCAGAAAATGACCAGCGCCCTAAACCATGTACTGATCAGTTATATAAAACCTTTAGAAGAAAGCCGGGATTAATGCTCCTCGCTCATCAAAAAACTACAAGTTAACACAATTCAGGACCTGACTAAAGTGAAAATAAAGGACAGGGAACAGAAAAAGAGAGGAGGGGAAAAAATGTGTTAAGAAGAAACAAACAGGGACAGAGGTTTGAAAAGCAGCCCGAGGGGTCGTGGTCATGGTGCTAATAGGAATTAGGAGGAGGCTATTACTCGCCTACTTAAACATTACAGGTGCACTAATACTAACACATTCAAAATCAGGGAGGTCTAATGGCAATCGCATTAGTTGTAGTGGACACTTTAGATCAGCTCTTATAAATTGGTAAATTTAAATAAAAAGTTCACTATGACTTTTTTTTATCATTTGTTACATTTAATTAAATATAAAAGGCAAACAAATGTAACCAATAAAAATTACAGTTGGGACAAAATAAAACAACTTAAATAATATTAAAAGGAATTTCGTAGGAGGATAAAAGGCGGATTTAAAAGAACATACATGCATACCGTAAATAATAAATGAGTACAAACTAGCTATAAAATACATGTTCACTGTAGAAAACATGTATATGAAGTCCTACTCGCTTGAATTTGATACTCATTATTCATATCCTGACTCACTTGCCGCTGTGATTTTGGCAAGTTTTAGAAATCTGCTTGAGGCTATTGTATTCCACCTAAACGACAGACAGAACTGTTTCCAAAATAACTGTGCACCCGTTTTTTGGGTTTAAAAAGGGATATTTACAGACAGGTCTGGCAGTTTTGAGCTGTGTATTTTATTGGCTTCTAGATGACATAGGAATAAACATGCTGAGGCCACTTTTTCTCCATTCTTCTACTTTATTAAAAATCCCCTTCATAGCAGGCTTAGACGCAATTCAATGGATACTTTCACATTCAATTATTTGGGCTCTGCCTTCCAATTCTGAGCGATGTTCAAGAGCGGAGTGCAACGATGAAATTCCCCCATTCCAAAAAAAAAAAGTTCAAAAGAAAAGGTGTCTTTAATAAAACCCATTTACCTTATCTGCAGATAGCTGCGACACAATTACTTCACGCTGCACCATATCATAGGGTCTATCTTTTGAGAAACGGGTCTAGAACTGTAGGAAGCAGCTGCCAAACATTGTGCCTTACTTACAGAACCTATAAGAGCAATATACTATAGCCTATACTGATCTGAACTAAGCTGCTATAACAAAGCTACAAAGCATTACACATGCTTTATCAGGGACCATTATATCAAAATATGCTAGTGAGGGTCCACTCAACCTTCAAAGCCATGAAATAGGCAGATCAAGTATTAATGTTTCGGTGCCTGGCCCTGGATTTCTACCAAGAGTTTCAAACTATTTCCCCACCGACTCTGTGCGACTGTGATGAGGGACAACAGCCTTTGAAGCCAAAAGCTCCGAAAAAAAGAAAGTTGAAAGAGAATGAAGGTAAGAAACATTAATATTGCATCAAGATTATTTCATGCAACGGCTATGAGGGATTTTGTCTCAGATGGTGGAAGGTTGTTGGGATCTTTATGGGCAAAAAGACAAAGTGATAATACACTTCATTATGAGTCTGACTCATCAAATACTCAAGGACAAGTCGGATTTCATCAGCCAGTGACCGAGTGGGAACATACATGTTACTTCATTCAAAATATTTGAAACTAAAAAAATAATTAAAAAGTTTTGATAAACGTTTAATACACTTAATGTGGCCTTCTTAAAAAAGCATACTTAAATAATAAGTATAACTTTGCCATCATCTGAAAAAATTATAGTTTCAAATATTAAAAGTTAAAAATATCCCAAGTTAAATTAATTCCTTTGTGATAATAGCAGGAGAACTGAACCAACTGCCATTAATATTTTAGCCTTGATGCACCAGTAGCTCTCTATCTCTCTCATTAATCTATTCATCCAACTATGCATCTTATATTGAAGAAGAAATTAAGTGGCTCAATCAATCATGAAAGCCATTAAAGTTCAAGCAGTATACATTTCCATTACTTATGAGTATACCTAGAACTCACAATTGCTAATTTACAGGACATTTACATTCTTTCCTTCAGTGCTCCCCGTGAAGTTATGCATTATAAGACTCCATTAGACTGTATCAGTACATACATCTGATGAATTTTTATTTTTTTATCTCCACTGGCCTAAGCGATGTGTTTGGTGTCAACCGGCTGGAACACTGACCCAGTTGCTCCGGGGGCATGGAGAGTATCACTCACACTCCAGTGGAGGACGCGGTTATCTGGGTCAGTGCATACCACATTTAAAGCACACTTGTTTTGCTGTCTGGGGGTGGTGGGTGTGCTCAGATAAAGACCTGGGGGATGGGAGGCTACAGCATAAGGAATAAACACACTTTACTCCTAATGTACAGTAGTTGGGGTAAAAACTGTCAACATCAGATTAAAGGAATACAGTAGCAGTCAAAGTACACCTTGCAGAATCTGCAAAATGCTTATAATTACAAAAACAAAAGAGCTAAAAATGTTAGCATTTTTAAAAAAGAATGTTCAGGATTTGGAGGATTCTTCTGTTTAACAATGCAGGACTCATAAATAACTACTGTACAGGTTAGTGCTGTATTACAAACCAAGCGGGGTCATTTTTATCAATTCAGCTATTATTTAGTCGGGGGGGCTGCATGAATTATGCACACAGTGAAATCTTTTTTCCACATGCATTTTTATGAACCCTATCATTTTGTTAGAATAGGTTAATGAAGTTGTCAAAGATGAGAGTGAGGCGGCTAGAATTAAAGCAGTGTATTTCCAAACAAAAAGACAAAAAAAAATTGAAACATCTTTGCAAAGTATGCGCAAAAACAAACTGTGAATATTTCTAGAGCTTATTCTGATTCTAGAGTTGTTCTGGAGCATCATGGTGTGTTTACAAATGAATTGAGGGCATTTTGCTACCTATCTGAGCAGAAATAAACACAAGACAAAAGAAACACGAATCATACACTACACAAAATAAAACAGAGACAACAAATGATATGCCTTTATGCTGTTTATTAATTCTAAGATTAATTGAGAAATGAGATAAAACTGAGCGTCACTAATCATTGCTTGCTATGGAACTGCCTGGTTAAGATAACCTTGCTTAAAATGTCATACTTATAATAGTAAAGAAGCAGGGGAAGCAGTTTTTCATGGCTATTTCCCGCCATTTCTCTGACTATTGGAATTAAACAAGCTTTTTCTGACACTACAAGGCTTCTGTTATGATTGGCTAACCTCCATACATGAAGTAAAATAACTGTTCAATAGCTTTTTGTAAAAGATTAAATAGGTGCTGAAATGTTTTCGGTACGTATCCATGGTTTGATGTCAAAACCATGACTTTTCTAGATGACCTATTTTTGTAGCGTTGCCTCAACACACAGTTAATTGCATACTGTAGGTTTTCTTTTAATAAAAAAGGTACTGTCTATTCGGAAAATATTTCACATTTTCCACAGAACAAGATTTAAATTGACGGCTCTTTTTAAAACCTCTCATACTTTTGCGCTTTAATGCTTTCTTAAGCATCAATAAATGTTTCCCTCATAAATAAATGATAGTTAAATCAAGGTCATACTGATTCCTAAAATAATGCAATCATAAATGCTCTATGCAGATCGTAAAAATCAAAAGCCTCTTTGGTGTAATGTAAACAACACAGACGAAGCCAGCTGGAAGTCACACGTTTACCTGCACAGTATGTGGGAATGAGAGGAATTTGCATTTGTTAATTATAGAAGTGTCTTGCTCTGGTTTACATCACTGCGTGTTTATGTCTATAAGTGTGTATACAATAACAACCGCAAATCCCCTGTGGAGATACTGCCGTAATTAAATCCCACCGTGATGATATTTCTATTTGAGTTTGGAACAAACCTGCTGGCGAAATCAAACATTACAAAAACTGTGTTAATTATCCCTTATGAAATTAACAGTTACCTGAGATATTAAACTGGAGGGCCGTTTCTGAAAACAACTAAACCCTGATTGCTACATACTATCATTGTTTCCTTGACAGCTATAACACAAGACTTGAGCACAGACACATAAAACGTATTCTCATCTTTTTCATCCTGAGCAAGTATGAATAAGAGCATATTGATGCACGCAAGTCATCTTAGCAAATTTGTTGTTTAATTATTGCAACTCAGGTGGTTCAAAGGAAAACTAAAGTTTGAAATTCTTCCTACAGTATTTTTAATATAATCCTATTAATAGTCACTGCCTCGCGTTCCGGTTCATTTGCAGAAAGTTACACTTTACTGCCACTGCCACTGAAATGAACACCCCTGTTTTCTTCCTCTAATCTTTGGGAATCATTTATTGATTTCTGGTTAGAGATGATGACATTGTTGCTTCAGGGGAAAAAAACGAACAAGGAAGACACGACAGAAACCCGTTCCATTCCATAGTTTGACACAATGCAAAGTACTGTTTCGTGAAAACAAATTTGGTCACCAGCAAGAACCGTCACACTCAAGACAATAAAAATGGCACGCTCTTAAAAACGGCCGACTCTCTAGACGCGTTTTTAATCTTGCAACCTGCTCACATAACCAAGAGTGTCATTTCCTCTCTGTGCCCTACAGCTCAAGAACCTGAGAATAATCATCCGACTATTTGCCATGTTCGCCATTTCACACAACACACTTTTCACAGAGAAGGTGCTGAAGGTGGCAGATCAATCAGGTGGAGCTCCTATAAGGGGAGGACATAGAGAAAGAGGGATCGGACGAGAGAAAGAGAGGAGAGCGGCCCGAAAACGAATCCTGCAGAGTCAAGGTCAGCACACAAGAGGCACAGCCGAGAATGAATTGTCAAGGATGAGTGCGTGGTGAGCTACGGGTCCCAGACACCTTTCTTCCTGCAGGATGGGTGGTCCTCCACGGGGTCTAGATGGCATTACAGCCCCAGAAACAACCCAGTGAACAGGGAAATTACTCTCTGTACAGACACCATTCACAAAAAGATTGAAGGGGGAAAGTGATCTGAATGTGACCTGTCTCTGACAAGCGATTGCCTGATACTTTAAAAAAGTTATGAGCAAGGCCCACACAATGGGGCGATATTTAAATTACTGTACCATAGCAAAGCACTCACAGTGTGCCGATTAATGTGGTTTAAACTGATCTTTTCCCAAAGCTGAGGCTATAATCCAGAGATCTACTGTAGCTCAAAGCTGGTTTTCAACATTAGCTAGCATTTGATGCCCCTAAATATACATAACAGCATAACATTTTCACTTTTGTGAACATGACACAATGATTGGAAATTACGCACAATAAAAAATGAGTGTACTTAGATTTTTCGGTTAAGGTTGTCACATAATCACAAATACTTAAATCTACAATTTAAATATTGATTATTAAAATGTTTACTATATTTTAAGATTAAGTCTGGACATTTCAAGGCAAAAATACTATAAAATAAAAATAAGCCACAAAGCCATGTGTATATTTCATTCTGATGATTCAAGGTCTTCAAACAACGGAAATGTCTCTGAAAGCACTCACAGGATTGTTTAAACGGATGATAAGAGCCAGATTGTTAGGTGTGACCTGATGTGTCATCATTTTGTAACAACTTTAGTTGTGATCTCACTGATATGTGCTCTTTCATACTGGTCTGTGTTAAGAACGTAATGGTTGTGGTTTCTCTTTATGGATGTTGTGTCATTGAAACTCGTCATGTATAAAAAGCCACCCGTGGTTTTGGGCTGCTTTATCTACAAAGCGGCCTTGTCAAAGCAATTAACATTCTCAAGCACTCTTATACAGTTCCAAAATAAGAACAGGAGACTCTCTCCTCTACACACACACACACATGCGTCTGACTGCCTGACTGCAGTACACGCAAGAATAATGTAATGTATGTGTATAAGACATTAAATATTGCTGTGCAAGAAGAATAAATATCAGGATTCGTGCACATTCCTGAAATGTACTCAGCCCTAAAATTTTTCTCTAGTGATCTCATTGCTGGCTTGCTTCACCTTCAGTGGGGGCAGGCAAACATACAGAAAAACAGATGTCCGGATGGTGAAGCTGCCAGGTAAACTGAAATGAATAGCAACTGCAGAAAATATCAATAGGTTTCTTGATGAAATGCAGCGATGACATAGTGTTGTGAACATTTCTGCTAGGTGTTCTGGTTGGTTGCTTACCAGCCAAACAAACAAATAAAATCACCCCCAAGGAATATTTAATTTCCTAGCTACTGTATTTATTGAATACCTTTGACTTTTTGCCCATTTTATCATCCGCAGGTTGAGCCAGTGTTGTCACATGGACTGGATCATTTCAGTTCTGGTGCTGTCTATGGAGGGTCGGATGGCTCACTGATATCATCAAAAACATCTTAATTTGTGTTCTGAAGATGAACGAAGCTCTTATGGGTATGTAACGACATGAGGGTGAGTATTTAATGACAGAATTTTCATTTATGGGTGAACTAACCCTTTAATACATGGAGCTGTAGATCCCTGACAAGCTACACAATATCTGGTTCAGTATCGCAAATGAATCACCCCTGCGAAGCTGAACGTGAGATTGCGTAGCTTGTCAGTGATCTATCAATTTAAAAACAGTCGATAGATATTTCTGCTAATCAAAGAACTGGCTTTACTGACGAAACGCACACAAATATATTGTGCGATATATTGTACAGACCTAAAATAGAGTAAAACGAGTTTACTTTCGGTATGAGGATATACCATTTGGTGGCAGATTACTGTAGCGTCTCAGTTTTAAACAGCAGAAAGATGTCAAAACACACCATTTTTCAAGTTCAAGTCTAATGTTGTAAATCTTCGTTTTTTGGTTTATTACATTTTAATTAAAGGGGACATGCACTTTTACAAGCTGTTTGGACTGAAATGTGTGTCGGGAGTGTGTGTACACAACCACCCTACAATGAAAAAGATCCACAGGTAGTTTTCTTTTAATTTAATAAAAATAAGTT
>JAUMHP010000046.1:4714766-4735848 GCA_032361065.1 Enteromius trimaculatus
TGCTTTGAATTTTAAACTGCGCGGCTCTATTGAAAATAAAGAGCTTGCGCGCGCAAATCGCGCTGCATGTAAACGGCGCGGCGGCACATCGCGGATTGTTCCACAGGAAGAAATAGCGCCCTGGATGTCTACAAACGGTCTACAAACGCAGGACGCTCAGCTTTCACGATTTGAATTGGCTCAAATAAATCCACTTCATATTATATGAGTTTTAAATAATCAATAAATACCATCCAAGACTGATTTTTTCAAGACCCCGCACCCCCACCCCCTCAAAACAATTCTCATCGGATCTACATGATTCACGTGGGTCACCTGGTTTGGCTTCAAAACTGTGAAATTCGTCCGAAAGGTGAGGGATTTTCATGCCTGTTTGAGAAATTTGTTGAGGCCCCCTGGTTAAAAAAAACAACAGTAAAACATGAATGCCAAGGACAGCTGCTCCAACTAACAACACTTATTATGAAGTAATCAGCAATTTTCCTGCAGAAATATTTTCACATTGTAATGTATTTACAGGGCAATCCTATTTCGTCTCACCCTGCCAATTAAAGCATTAGCATATCAATACCAAAATGAAACATACTGGAACAAAACCCATTTGGGACTCTCTCTGAGAAGGCAACAGGAATTTCTCCAAACCTGTTAATCGGAAACAAAGCAAAGCTGCTTTACCCTGACACGCTAATAAATCCACATTTCCCTGCTTTTACACTAATGAAGCCGTGCCATTGTGCAGCACTTTCACAAAAGGACATTATTAACATTAAAGAGTTTTAATGATTGAAGAAAATGACTATTAGAAAGGTCAGTTCTGCGTCCTCCTTCAGAACATTAGCTGATAAATCAGAGTCACTGTCCGGAGCTCATAAGCCACAATGGCTAATCGTAAAACTATAACAGATTGAAAGTACATACAAAAGACACTTTGAAAGTCATAAAACTGTTACAACAGCCATTAAGCTGTTCCGGCGTACGGACCGTGCTCATTTTTGTGCATAATTCTGCTGTTGTTTGGCTTGGCATAAGAAATGATGCCTCTTTGGATTTCAAAATATTTCAGCTGTGTGCACTGGACGTGTTCTGAGTGATCAAACAGCTGTAGGGAAACCAGCACAAAGGATATTAAATGAAATACACCTTCAAGTCTGTTTTCCGACAAATTAATTATAGTATATAAATGTGAATGCAAATACCTTTGTTTATCAAATTAAACTCTCCAGGCTGTCAGGTTTAAATATTGCTGCACATGGTTAGTGAAGGACAATAGAGGCAGAGGAGGAGACCGAGCAGAGCAGTAAAATGAGGAAACTGAAATTGATAAGCAATGCTAAATCAGTGTAGACATGGAAAAGATTGGATTTACTGTACACCACACGTTTTGAAAGTGCATGACAGGATTTTCTTATTGAGTTCAAATGGACTAATCGCCTATATGATACAGCCTAGCCGTGTTTACTTTGGAACTGGTCGAATTTTATTGCCAGCTATGTGCTTTTTTTCACTGACATGTTTCTCAGCAAGCGTTGTGGGAGGCATGTAGTCTCATCAGCCAGGCGTGAAGGACAGCCCAAGCCAGTCAGCCACACACTTCACAGGAGATCCCAGAATTAGGCACGCTGCTCTAACCCTCAGCTCGCCCTGCATTCCAACGCATTCATATTCACAACAGCATGGGCACCACTGAAACCACACAGCTTAATAGTTTCATAAGTGGAGTATACAGCACATAAGTCTCAGCTATGTGCCTCCGAGACAGCCAAGAACAGTGCTTTTTAGAAAATAAATGAGTGCGCCAAAGTAAATAAGTCCACATACCGCTGAGAGTTAGCTGTAGCCCTTACCGCAGACTAACAGGCGAAGGAGTTTCCAGTCAACAAGAACTCTGAAAAAAAAAAAAAAGCTATTCTCTCATAACAACAACAAAGTCACAAAGTCAAAGCTGAGGTGGTCAATCCTTTTAAACACACACTCAGAAATGCAGCAGCATTTTAAAGCATACAGAATAAACGATAATAATGACTACTATTACGACTTCCACTAATATATGAAAATATCGCAAATACAAGTAATGAGCACCGACTATGATAACAGTCATACGAATATTGCAGTACATTATATAAGAATAAACCATAGGATAAGCAGTTCTTCTATTATCTTTTCAAAAAACGCTGAAAAGTGGATCGGACCGAGCACCAAAACACTCAACAGTAAGAAACATGATGAAGCAGGAGAGACCGCTCATAGCGCAAGATGGACTTTAGGAGAACGCCTTTAAAAAGAGAGAAATAGCAGAGAAAATTCAAGACAGCAAAAGGAAGGGCTCCCAATGTGTGTCAGAAAAGTGAGATACTGTAATATACTCTAATATAATACAATCTTTTTCGTTTTGTTTCCCCATTTATTGATTGCTATAAGCCCTTAATTGTTGGCTATGTTGTATAGTGTGTATATGAATCTGTGTGCAGGGGCTTCAAGATAGGGCTGTGTTCCTTTTAGCTAGGGGTATGTTTGTTTTGGCGATTTCAAATATCAACAGCACTTCCCAGAAATCGCTTACTGCACTTTTAATGAACTTGAATTAATTCTTTCAAAAGGAATATCCAGTCATACTGTAGACCAAATGTTTTTTTATTCATACATTATATGAATATCATAAAGAAACTTACACGTAGAAATAATTCGGCACTTCGTTATACAATTTTTGGCAAGTCTTTGCATGAAACAGCAAACCATAGTTTACATAGTTAATTGCAACACAACTTTGGAACTGCATTTCTAATTTATTTCCAGACCTACTTCATCAAATCACAGTAATAACATTAACTCTAAATTGACAGATAAATGCACTGGGATGGGACAGAAATGTCAGAATCATGACTCCAGTGTTAATAAATTACAGAAAAAACAAAATCATCACATCAACAAGGACCAGATGTAAAGCCTCAAATTAGAAGAGCAGTGACAACAATCATTTTTACTCGGCTGAGTGTTAACAGTGCATAATATTTTCAAAATAATTAAACAAGCATCTTGTGAAGCAGAACAGTTCATCATAAAGTACATCTCATTAAGTTCATCTATATTATTATGTTTTTTCATGACGGTACTTTAAAGTACATCTTTAAGACTTGTTGAATGCAAGCGAACTATTCCACTCTAGTTATGACAAGCAATGTCAAGGACCTCAGTCAAACGTGGCTGAAAGGTCTTTGTTTCATATGAACCTTGTAAAATTGAACAATAGCAGAAAAGCAAAACTGCATATTTTGAAACAAATGGAGCCTGTTTTCTTGTCGTGGTGTTCCAGCAGATCACATAAAACAAGTCCAAGTAAATAAACAGAGCAAATTCTTCCTAGAATACATGTTTGCACAGATAAATAGGTATAATAAACTGTCACAGTCATGAATGGAGCTCTGGCAGAGATTTTTCTCTAGATATTTTAGTCTGATATACTCCTAAACAAAAGTTACTTACATTTTTTATAACTGTTCCAAAACAACCTTTATTAGTTCTCGCACATACCCTGCACTTTGTTTTTGTGGGAGTGGCTCTTGCCTTTTACCATTTTAACACTTCGTTAAAGTTATTTCTCTTTTTTTAAGTTTAATAGCATTGCACCCTATTTTTATTGTTTTAGAGTATATTGCAATTAACTTAATTTGAGCCACAATATTCAAACAAAGAGCATTTTTGTTGGGATTTCATGACTCAACTCAAGCTCCTATCCTGATGCAAAGTTAATTAGACCCAGAAAACAAAACTAGTTCCTCAGAAATAGACAACCAAAGAACATTCTAGCACTGCATTTAATAAGGACGTTATATAATCAACAGCTCAAACTATTAACAGTCTTGACATACAATTTTTTTCTATACACCCATCTTTCTATCTAATCTATCTATAAATCTTTAAGCTTCACAACTTTTTTTGTAAAAAAAAATATATATATATATTTGTAGTTGCATATAGTACCAATCAAAAAATCCATTTTTTTTTTCTTTTATGCCAAAGCATGCAGAGTTAAGCAAAGTAACCAAACAACACGAAACAAATCAAATCCATCTAGCCATCATTTGTCTACATTACAGTTTTTCACACTCTTGGCATTCTCTAACCCAACTCACAAAGTGCACCTCTGACGCTTTTTAAACAACATTTAAGGATCCTTCATAGATCACGAGTTTCAGAATAAGAAACTAATTCAAACTTCTGACTGGTAGTAAAAGTCAGCATTCATGACATACCCTTTAAATGTGGAAAAAAGACCAATATAAAAAGTCCACATCACCCACAGTGGGCCTTTTATTTACTTCATACCTGAAACACACAGAACATAAGACAAAATAATCTAGACATATTTACTCTCTGGGTATTCACAAACCCATTCCAACATAATTAATATCCCCATGTCTCTGGATTTAATTTGCCCTGCATTACTTGAGCAGACCATCTATTTGTTTTGGACTAATGTGAGATACAGAACACGATAATGTCTTGATGTTGTTCCAGTGGATAATTTACTGCCTCATTATAAGGGCTGTTTGAAGACCAGCAGACAGCTGCAGCCACACTATCCAGGCAGGTAATACACATTCATATTTTCTGGAATACTTCATTCTGATTAGATTGTAGCATGCTGCAGTCAAAATCGTGTGCTAAACTACATAAATGAACACAGTCCTTAGCAACCAATATCCTAGTTTTATGTCACTTGCTCTACAATTTTTTCACACATAATAAAATTATTTTTAAATCAATAAGTCATCTCCACTTATTAATTAATTTATCTGGTAAGAAGCCGTGTAATAAGCAGAGCATTTTAGTCATTCATATTATCGCTTACATAATAATAGTTTATGAGAGTCCCCATTAGAGAGAATACAAGTATCTCACAAATCTAATTCATTAATATGAAATTTCTTGTGCTTGTTCCCAAGAAACATGCGTTTAGAAATGTGAAGTGGGGAGAGTCAGAACAGCCACATAATGTTCCTGCAGACATGAAAATTATGAGTTATGAAAAACACCACCATAAATACCATTAAAAACACTAGAGGATCGGATTATAAATAAAACATGATTGTATTTTACTAAAATAGTATATTTCTAATAATATATATATATATATATATTTAACTATTAATTAAAAATGCCTGATATTTTGTGACTCAATTACAAATGTAGAGATCAAATGGCTTCAGTGAGTTACGTATAATTACTCAGAGCACTTTAATTAAAGGAACACTCCACTGTTTTTGAAAATAGGCTCATTCTCCAACTTCCCCAGAGTTAAAAAGTTGAGTTTTACTGTTTTTGAATCCATTCAGCTGATCTCCGGGTCTGGCGGTAGCACTTTTAGCATAGCTTAGCATAGTTCATTGAATCTGATTAGACCAGAAGCATCATTTAAAAATGACCAAGGAGTTTCGATAATTGTTCTATTAAAAACTTGACTCTTCTATAGTTACGTCATGTACTATGCCCAATGGAAAAAGAAAGGTTGCGGATTTCTAGGCCGATATGATTACGAATTGGGAGTATAGATCCTAATCATATCGCCTTTATTTATCAGTTCCTGTATTTCATTTAGCACTGGCTGAAGATTGCAGAGTCAGAATGAGACAGACAGTAATTAACAGACAAGTCTACTCAATACAATCTATTCTGACAAATGCTTAAATCTAAAAAAAACACGCCACTGATTCATAAACACACATCCAACACATTTGATGACTTCCTGTTGATGTAATCTGCGAGAATGAATTTTACATTACATATTGGCAGGTCAGGCAGTGTATGACATAACATGTCAACTGCTGCAGCTATAGTATTGTGTGTCAATGGGACAGACATTCTGCCATGCCAGGCCACGAACCTCACCACATCTGTCATACTCAAACGCTGTGCGCAGTGCTTCCACTGCGGATTACAGATTAAAAGAGAAATTGCATTTTAGAGTTGAACCAATTCATTCCATTCCTTCTTTTCCATCTACCCCAGTGCCAAAAGGAAAAATGAGGGCCCTCGTATTCCAGGGAGCAACACAGACAGACAAATATCTCATTTGGGGTTAAAGATAAAAATGCCATTTTAGTTTAAATGTGATGACATTTACAACGCCAGCGAGAATTATAAAGGATATGAGTCAACAGCAGAGGCTTTGTTCACAAATACCGCACAATATATTCTCAACAGCATCTCAGTTGTCTAAAATTGCTGCTATTTGAAACATTTAGTGTGATACTTTGATAACAGAGCTATTGAATGTTATTCAATGCTATCAATGCCTCTTTCAGAGCTCCAAAATGGGAAAAGGCCTAAGGCAGGAAAGACAGTTTTAGCCCAAGTGATTAGAAAAAACACTTATTTTATATTTTGAATCTTTTAGTTTTAGTGCTAAACGTAGTTATTTGCATTATTCAAAGATCAGATGAGAGGTTTTGTAAGCCAAGAAAGAGAAATATGACGCTTGGCCCAATGAGGAAGCTTAAGTTTCATCCCCATACACACAGAGCAGCATTCTTCTGCAAGTCTGTGGTCTCTCGTGTTATTTTTGGGCAACAAGACTACAAACCTTTATGAAAATTCAGACTTGAAGAATTCTTCTCCACTGGGACGCATTGATGCGCACACACACACACACTCACACATTAACTCAACACACACATATTCTTCAGCTCAAAGGTTAAGCCTGAGGGGAGCTGAGATTTCCTCCACACTTCCTTACATGGAGCGGTGCACAGAACAAGTTGAAGAGGGAGAAAAGGAGGTTGAGAAATACAGACCGCTGAGTGGAACTGATTCGGGAAATGGGGGAGGACGCAGTATTTATGAGGCATCAATCAATTAAAGTCAGTTGCTCTAGGGGTCCGACCAAGTATTGTTAAAATGACAGTCCACTAACAGAGATGGAGCAGAGAGGGGTCAGAAGCCCTGGCAAACATTGTTACAGTCTGGTAGGCACCTAGGAGCTCGTCAAGCGTGTAGACCAGACACCAGCAGAGAGACAAAAACCTCATTGGCCTACATGTGAAATGAACCCCGCAAACTGAGGTGAGTCCAGGGATTCTCACAATCCCTGTTAAGAACATGGTCAAGACATATTTCACCCCAAATTAAAACGATAAAATAACACATTTAAAAAAAGTGTATAATAAAGCTATAGCCCATTCGGACAAGCTGAATATATACTACGTATATTGAAAATATTATGCTTTTTTTTTTGTCTTGTAACATTATTTTCATAACATTTAAAGGTATAGTTCACCCAAAAATTAAAGTTCTCGTTATCACTCGTTATACTCACCCTCATGTTGTTCCAAACCCGTTGGATATTTCCTCATCTTGGAAACATAAATAAAGGCATTTTTGATTAAATCCGAGAGCTCACAATTCATAAACAGCAAGGGTCCTACCACGATCAAGGCACAGAAACATAGCAAGCATGTTGTTAAAAATGGTCTGTGATATTTCAAGTTACGAGAAAACGTGCAATTTTGTGCACAAAGAAAACAAAATTAGGATTATTCAGCGATTACTTCTCTTCTGGGACAGTCATTTTCAATGCATGTGGTTAAACCACTGGTGTCACACAGACCTTTTTAACAACTTGATAGTGGTAGAACCACTGCTGTCTATGTAGGATCAAAGAGCCTTCAGATTTGATCAAAAATATCTTAATTTGTGTTTTGAAGATGAACAAAGGTCTTATGGGTTTTGGAGCGACATTAGAATTTTTGGTTTTCATTTTAGGGTGAACTAACCCTTTAAATCTCTTTTAGAAATGCTAAAATGATACCTAATTTAAACTAAAAAGCATTTATACATTAAGGTTAATGTAATTTTGAAACTAAAATATAAATATTAAATAAGTACCTTGACAACTACATAAAATAATTAAACTAAGGGCAAATACAAGTCGGCCTAAATGTTAAACTAAAGCTAATAAAAAAGAAAAAGTACTTAACGTAATATATATACAGCTCTGGAAAAAAATAAGAGACCACTGCATTTTACTCCTAAATCAGTATCTATTTGAGTAATCTAAGCTCTCCAAGCATTTCATGCCAGTTTTTGTTGAATTTCTACTAAACACTAAACATGCCGAAAACAGTGAAAAGAAAGGTTTTAAACCCAGAAAAAAGGCTTCAATCCTAGTTTTATTGGCACAAGGAATCAGTGAACGTCAAGTTGCTTCTATCCTTAATATTTCAAAGACCGCAGTTTACAAAAAAATGAACAAACGTGCATTGATTGTATTGGTGGTGTGTTGGTGAGATGAAATTTTTTTAAGAATAAACCTGATAAAAGTGATTTTTCTGCAGTGGTCTTTTATTTTTTTCCATAGCTGTATGTATATATATATAAGTTAATTAAAAGCAATAAATGAAAAATAAATTAATTAATGACAAAAAAATGTGATAACACTTTATTGTGATGGTCTACTTTAGACATTCTGCTAATTATAACTCTCATTTATTTGCAACTACATGTTTACTAATTATACAGTAAACTGTTAGGGTAGGTTTAGGGTTAATAGAGTGACATATACTTGTAAAGTTTTTTTTATAGCCAGCAGTATGTTGTATATTCA
The DNA here is from genome assembly GCA_032361065.1 of Enteromius trimaculatus. Taxonomy (NCBI): domain Eukaryota; kingdom Metazoa; phylum Chordata; class Actinopteri; order Cypriniformes; family Cyprinidae; genus Enteromius; species Enteromius trimaculatus. The sequence continues at coordinate 4,723,366 of JAUMHP010000046.1, forward strand.
AATTAAAATGTTGGAAAACATTAAGCAGACAGTCTACTAATACTCTATGACTGCTAGTTGACATATAGTTGCAAAGTTAGGTTCCACTTTATCTTAGGTGGTCCTAACTACTATGTACTCACATTTAAATGAATCATTTAGTACAATGCACATTATGTACACTTACGTGTGTTTTACATTGTACTTAAAAATACCTACGCTACTACATCCAGAAGTAATTTCTGTAATTACATTTATAATTACACTTGACCCATCACTTACACCTTAACCCACAATAACACTAAGCCTGCCCCTAACCTTACTTCTTACTGAATGTCTAAAGTGTATTATCAAAATTAAAAAATGTATAAAAAAAAAATATATAAATATATATATAAATAGTGACAATGTATCTATACGGCTGTATGTGTTTGGCTGAAAAAGAAACAAAACCAACATTTTTTCCAAGTTTTTAGAACAGTTTCTGTGCCGAAAGAGAAAGTGTGGGACTGTTGAGGGCAGAGTTAAAGGGTTTAAATAAAGCTCAGGGCTGATGGCAAGGGTGAGGTGGGTTAATCTTGACTGACTGCTGTGGTGATAGAGAGTGAAACTGCACTGGTCACTGTGAGAGGGCAAGAACCGGAGCTTTGTGCTTTGTCACAGAACAGTGTTGAACTTTTCAAACACACACAGATGGGCTTATGGAAAGCATTTCAATGGGTCCCTCTACACACAGGGCCGACTGAATAGATGCCAGTTCTGTGCAAAGGGGGAAGCAGATTTATCCCATCCCATGAGCCCACTGGACCAACTGCTAGTATCATTTACAGAAGGGTTTCAGTCTGGCAGGGAGCTGAGATTAGTTCCACTGGTTAATTATATTACCTTTCAACATAACAAAAACAAATTATAATGTTAATTGTTTAATACTGGCAGTGATCCACATCGAATGCACTCTATCCTTCTGTTTTCCTCGCCGTCTACAACTTTCTTCAACAGCTTGCATTCGTTACTCACTGACGAAACCTGGGAGAGCAGACTTTCAGACGGTAATGCTCAAATTCAGCTCATAATCAAATTTGGCATGTTCCCCCTCAGAAGTCCGGCGTTCTGGTTGAAGGAGGATGAAATAAGAATTCCAACAGAGCACAAGTTTTTCACAAGATGCCAGACTTTTGCATGTGTGTGTGTGTTGGTAGATCTCTAAGTTTCTCGCACCTGCAGAGACCAGCTGATGCATGACCAAAGACACAAGCTCCGAATTCAACACCGTCAGATATGCCTAACGAGCTCCGGAATGAGACTCCGCTACGGTCCTTTACCTCACATGAACTCACGCCCAGCACCTCTACAATATGCAATTTTTCATTCCACACTCATACTAATCCAAGGAGCCTGCACAAATCAAATAGAACACAAATATTGCATGTAACAAATGATGATAAATTACAATACTGGAGGATGTCATGCAGGCTTAGAATGAAAACTGCAGTTTGTTCACTTCGCAATGAGCCGGGAGAGGTTCATAAACACCAGCCTTTTCTACACACACAGACCAGTGCACAAATCATCCTCTTCGTTTTTTTTTAAAGGAATTTTTTTGTAATGGGTTATTTCGCATATACAAAATTGGGTTTTGCTGCTACCATCACAGCTGCCACCAAACAGTGACTTAAAAGACATTTTTAAAATAATAGAGGTTTTTGTTTTGCAATACACATGTGCCTTTTAATAAAGGACTAAAAACTGAACTTATTTACTCATGCTTTCTCAATGCATCATAAATCGCAAAAAGACTGATCGCATTTTCAATATTTCCTCATTTAATGGAAACAGCAGTTTCTCTGATTGGTAGATTTTGCTTTATTATTTGGGTATTATGGCAGGACGGTTTATTATGCATTATTGATACAAATCAGTTTCTATATGGACAAAAATAACAGGAAATATATACTACAATTTAAAAGATTGGGGTCTGTCTCTTATGCTCACCAAAGCGGTGCTTATTTGATAAAAATGTAGTACAAATAGCAATATTGTGAGTTATTGCAGTTTAAAAGATTTTGAAATGTATTTTTTTAATGGAAAAACTTTTGCCAACTTTTCCTCCAGTCTTCAGTGTCACAATAACCCTTCAGAAAGTATTCAAATACGCTAATTTTAACATTGCTTATTATCATTTATTACATTATCATTTATTTTGAATGCATTTGTGTTTGTAAATGTCTATAAAGCATACTTGTTGAACAAAACAGCGATGTATTTCTGCAAACAAAAAATACTTCGTTTAAAAATCCTGTTGACAAATAGCTAATAAAATGTACTGAATATGAACGTGTAAGGTCGAACAGGCCTGCCCCATCCGCATCCTGCTCTCATCACCTAAAAAAAAAAAACCATCCACCGCAGCCAGACCCACACACACACAAACACTTTTAGACAAAGCGATCCAAACCAGAACTGATCCACTGATGTGATGCACCCAAACAGCTTCATTTGGACAGTGGCAATGATGTCTGCCAACTCGATGTAAACAATGCACCGTGTCAAATCTGCATTTGTGGAGGTTTGAGACAGCGTCTCACAAAGTAATAAGAGTCGAGCAAGGAAGGACATGCTAATGAGTGCTGCTTTTATTCAGCGGTGACAGATACAGTCTAAAAAACTGATATCTAAAGACAAAGAGAGAGAGAAAACAGACGGCAGAAATGCAATGCAAAGCAAAGGTTCACAAGCAAAACTAATCTAGCAACCCTCAGTGCTTCTGTTTGCTTTTAGATTCCTTCCCGTCAACTCTTAACACTTGGCACACTGGAACTCTGATTAGCAGAAGAGGGTCTGTATGAACATCATTCCTTAACGTTCCTCCTCCACTTCCAGCGACATCAGAGAATGAGAGGAAGCAGCAACAGCCCAGGAAGTTGAAGAGTTTCTTTCCCCTTCCTCTCCTGCTGTTGGAGAGAGCAGCCTCATAGATCTCTCTTTGCTCAGTGGCTCAGTGATGAGCGTGCCTTAATGGTGCTGTCGATTGGCCCACTTTGCATTTATCCAGTTCGCTGTGCATAATTAATCTGCAGTGCAGTATAACTCTCTAAGTTAGAGGCCATTGAATATCTGGATCGGCCTGCAGAAATCTCCTCCTGCCTGCTTTCATACGACTGGCGAATGTGCATTAATTTGCGACATTGTAGCAATTAATAGCAGTTGACAAGTTAGATTTGCTGGAGCAGCAGATAACTCAATAATTATCTTATTGAGATTTTTTAAAGAGGCCAGCAAATGGGAGTACATGCAGAGTGACAGGCCAGCACAGCAGTCGGAGTCATTACTGGAGGACGTTGGGCAACAATGGGACATTGTTGTTTTATTATGAGCTTGAGTATGTGTCAGAACCCAGTGTGTGGTAATTACAGCCAATCTGACTCACAGACACTCTCTGACAGACAAGAATGACAGTCATTACCGCAATCAATCGCGCGCATACAAACATGGTTTGTAATGGCCAAGATTTTTTCTCATAGTTTAAAAAGAAGTCTTATGTTCACCAAGGCTGCATTTATTTAATCAAAACAACAATATTGTGAAATACTACCACTTAAAAGAACTCTTTTGTTTTGTATTGAAGTTTAAAGTGTAATTTATTCCAGCAGTGACAAAGATTTCAGCAGCAATTACCCTAGTCTTTAGTGTCATGATCCTTCAGAAATCATTAAAATGCTAATGTTGTGCATTTCCTATTATTATTATCAATGTTGAAAATGTTTCTGTGTTGGAAAGCATAATACATCAGCATTAAATGTCTGGAGTTAGGGGAAAAAAATAGATATGTATTAATTGTATTTATTAGGAATGCAGTAAATTGATCATATGTAACACTAAAGATATTCAGAATTTTTACGGTTTCTACTCAAAATGAGTATCTGAAATTATCTGAAAAAAGATATCACAGTTTCTCTAAAAGCATTAACCAACTCTTTTATAATGAGAATGATCAATACTAATAGTACTACTACTACTACTAGTAAATGTATTAATATTTATAATAATAGTAATAATAACAACAATAATAATCAGTGTTGGGGGAAATTAGTTTTAAAAGTAATGCAATGCAATGTTACATTACTCCCTAAAAACATTAACTAATTAATTTTTTTGGAAAGTAATGCCTTGCGTTACCTCCAAGTTACTTTTGAAATCTTGGCAGGGCTTGTGCATGTTTATTTTTAATCTGAATGTAAATGTAAAAGCCCTTTCACACCAAAATTGAGCTCAAGCTCAATGTAAATTCATTCCTGTACAGTAGAGGGAGCAGCTCAAAAGTAATTGCATGAAGTTCAAGACTATTTCATGCAGATGAGATGAGTAAATGTGTTCAATATTTACTCTAAAGTAATATCATGTTCTCTCAGTGCACCCAACTCCTCTGCACTTTCTCCCAATATCTCTCAACATGGCAACAAAAGAGCGGTTATCAATACATGGGGAAAAATAACTCATTTTCCCTTCTGAACTAAAAAGTAATATGTTACTTAACAAGTTACTTAAAAAGTAATCTGATTACATAACTCACATTACTTACAATGCGTTACCTCCAAAACTGCTAATAATAGAGCACTAAAGCATCAAAGAGTCATTCGTGAAGGATCACAACTGGAGTAGCAGCTGCTGAAAATTCAGCTTCTCCATCACAGGAATAAATTACATTCTGAAATATATTTGAATGAAAATCCTATTTTAGGATATCTCACAGTGTTACCATTTTTACCGTAAACAAATAAAATGCAGCCTTGGTGAGCGTAACATTTTCAAAATCTAAATTCTTCAAAATTTGTGAGTGGTAGTGTATATATGCAAACATTTACAGCACTTCAGATCATGACCACTCTCTTTGCTTTAAATGGAAAAATGAAATCACACAGAGAGAGAGAGAGAGAGAGAGAGGGGAGAAATAAAGAGTATAAATGGCTGCAGTATCTTCTCCATTAGCTCCAGCTGATGTTGAACATCATTAGGGTCCTGCCATCTATCTTTCCACAATACAGCAGAAGCAAGAAGGAAACACATTGATTTATTTTGGGATCGGCACTGTGGTACTGCTGAAAGAAACAGACCCCTGACCAGAGTACTGTCAGCCCATTCAGCATTCCTGATAGAGAAAGAGAAGCTCAGTTACAGAGGGTGAAACTGCCCCCTGTGGGTGGAAAACTGAAAACTAATGCAGGCAAGAAATAAATCTCTCTTCCAATTCTGAGGTTTTGCTGCCAACCAAAAAAAAAGAAAAATCATTGATCCATTGTATAGTATCTTCTTATCTTGCCTCTGCAAAACAAATATGCATACGTACATAATGAAAAAAAACAAAGAAATCGATTATACTTTATTGCCGTCATCATGGTTTAACAGCCCGTGCTGAGTTACCGTTACCCGCACACGCTTCACCACACTTTCATTTTAACCACTCTCTACAAATTAATGAGGCCATTCTTAATGTAAAGTATCATGATCAATGTGCTTACAATAACAACCCTGTGTGAGTCTGTTCATCCCAAATCTACCAGCAGCAGCACTATTTAATTTGCTTTTTCAGCTCTTTGTGAGATCCGCATTCCTTCGACATTCAGCAGTGAGAAAAGATGAAGACGACGACAGACAGGGTGAGAAATAAATAGAAATGCCTTCTGTTATAGATTGACAGAGCTTAACAGACAGTCCTCGGTACACTGTGCGCTTTCACAAATGAGTATGGAACTGCAATTTAACAGCGTTCCACAAGTAAATAAAAAGGCTATTTTTGGGTTGCTGTGGTTGGGTTGGGACGATGTAGATCGAGGTCTCAGTGGCTTTTATCATAAATCCAGCCACTGAACAACTGGGGTAAAGCTGCAGCAAGTCATTTTTTAAATGTTGAAATATGCCATTGTCTCTCTGTTTCATCTCAGTTAAGTCAGCTATAACTTAAACATATCACAACCTTTTCTACATTTTATTTGTATTTATTTGTTTTAAAGCAAGAGGCACAGGGAACCCATAATCCCTAGCTATGGTTATTTGAGTGTTGATCAATTTGGCCAAATATGGGAAATGGTAAAGTAGTTTGAAATTCATTGTCCAAGCACAAATACAAAATATGTTTTTGTTTACATAATATGTGTACTGTGTGTACATGCACATCCTGTTTTTGCCAAAGTGAGTCTCCAGTGAATTTTAGGTTTAATTACTTTAACTGAAAATCACATTTTTTATGTAAAAATTGACAGTTTTTTACACTGCTGTAAAAAGAGATATACGTATTCAAGCCCACTGAGATGAATGCAGACACATCAATATAAGTGTCTCTAGGTCAAAAAACGTTCATATTCCCTGCTGCTGTTCAACGTTAGCAGTGTTAAACAATGGAGTTGGTAAGATTCAAAAAGTTTGTAATTAGTCACTTATGCTTACAAAAGCCAGATTTATTTGATCAAAAATACAGTAAAAGCAGAAATATTGTGAAATATTACAGTTCAATTTATAATATTAGGACTGTTTCTATTTAAATAGATTTTAAAATGTAATTTATTCTTGTGAATGTGATTGCAGCCATTAATTAATTGCATTGAACAATCACAGGTGGATACTATCAAACGCTCCTGTATTTGTGTAAGTGTCTGAAAGCCTCAAAGGTTTCAATTTAAAATGTGTTTTTGCAGCACAGATCATTGTCCAAGGCATTAGGTGTTCATTCAGCTTGTACGAACAAAGCAAGTAATGTTTTGTTATTGTAATGTTAAAGGTTTTAAACAAAGGAGCCATAGTTTAAGCATTATCGTTCTTTTTTACTGTTATATCAACTTGTGTATAAAATATTGTGTGTATAAAGTACAGACTGCTAGATGTTTGTTTAATGAGATTGTGATTTGGTGCTCAAGAAATGTTTTGGACAGAAATCACACATCATCTTCCAGCCGTGTATCAACCAAACTTCCTAATAACCATCAACAAGCTCATTAAAAGTGCCGGTCTTTTGATTTCAATACATGTCAATAAACAAAAGACGTGTGTGATAGCACCATGCAGTTGCGAGACGCTCACACTCAGTGTTTATTTGTCACGCATTATACTTTCAAAATACAGCGCGAATCCTCAATCACTGTTACAATCGGACATGAAGCGAGCATCGTTATTCAGCAGCATGTATGCAGTGCCAATGATTAAACCGATGAGTGGCCAGAGCTGTCAGCTGCGCTCCTCTCTTTGGAGAGGGGAAGAGAGAAAGGAAGAGAACGAGGAAAATAGAGCACAAATTGGCAGAAGCCCAGAATCATTTGCATACCAAGATGTGGTAGGGCTCTGCAAATTCCCCTCGTGGTGTGAGGGAAGGGTAAAATCCCACATTAGAATACAGACTACACACAGATTATTTATTAACGCTACAGCCGGAAAAGTTTAAAGGGTTCCTACTGTACCTGGATACCTTTCTTACAGCAAAGCATGTATCCTCTATGAAAGAAAGGTTACTGAGAGCTTTAACCAACACCTTTAAGCATATGCAGAATTATCTAGTATCAGTGATACATTGTCTGCTTAGGTCTACTGCAAATAATTATTCATTTGAATAATTCTGGATACAGACACCATCCCTTAGCTTATGCGAAAACGATGTTGGGCAAATTTTTAATAGCACTGCATCCAAATGAGCAATTAGACACGTTTAAAAGAGTGATCGATTTTAGTGCCTCAACCATTCTGATGAAAATGAACCATTCCAAAAGAATCAGTTCATTTGAACAGGTTCAAAGAGAATTGATAACCGCACTGTTGTTAAATTTAAAGGGATAGTTCATCCAAAAATTAAAATTTGATGTGTATCTTATCCCATAGCATCTAAAATGAAGGTGACTGTTCTTTCAGTAAAATACAAATGAAAATTTTTAACTCAAACCGTTGCAGTCTGTTAGTCATATAACGGAAGGAATACAATGGGATGGTTTTGAGAGTAAAAAAACAAACAGACAAAACCAAATTAAACTCTTAACGATACATTGAGGTCTAAAGACACAAAAAAATTGGTCTGTGCATGAACAGTTTTTATATACAATATATATTATTTTTTAAATGTCTGAGTCAACAATCATTGGACAATGACCCACTGTCCGGAGCACATTGACAACAGCTGGCAAGCAAGGTTGCCAGGTTTTCTTAGCAAAACCCACCCAATTGCTACTCAAAACTAATCACTTTTCAAGGATATTACCGGTAAAAATTGTATTCAGGTGGGATAAAATACATGTTTTTTGGTGAAGTGACTAAAAGTCGCATTCCAGGGGATAAATATCATGCTATTGGGGTCGCTTCAACCTGAGGACATGAAAAACATTTAATGGAAAGAGCGTTAAACTAGCCCTATTCCATGGGAAAACCACAGACTTGGCAACAATGCTTGTGCTTGATGTGTCTTCTTCTTGTTTTATGAGGGAATCGCAGATTTAGGGCTGCATGATTATGACTAAAATCATAATTGCTGATTATAATCATGACTTTTTAATTACGATCATCATAATTTACATTGAATGCTGTTTATACTATTGCTTGAAGCAACCGCATGCCATATTTTTGGATGAAAGAAAGTCAAAAAAACTAAGGGTAAATATAGTATAAGCCTAAAATGTGAACTATATATCGGATTGGTTAAGTAAAAATATGCATAGTATAATAATGTTATACTAAAACTAAAATTAAAATAATGCCAAAACCTGAAGTGAAAGAAAAGAACACATCTTAAGAACACAAAATAACATAAGTGGATTTTGAAGGATTAATTGTCGCTTCAAACTTTTATGTAATTGTGGTATCCATAAGTGTAATTGCATATAGAAATTTCATTGTTTGACGAACTATCCCTTGAATTGCTCTAATCCATAAAAATAATGCAGATTGACAAAGCATCTGCAAAAGAGCACACCATTTGGAAATGAATGTATTGTTAATTGTTTTTTCCCATGCAAGTTTCTTTAAAGAGGGAAATAGACTGATATCAAAACTGAAAAAAAAAAAAAACATGTTGTAAAATCTGTGTACAAAAATATTATGTGTGTATGCAAGCAATCATATCCTGCCAACAGGATGACTGTGCTTGACCAAATGTCTGGCTGAGGTCAACACACAGTGTGTAATGATGGGATGGAGCTGACACCACAGGAATGCGGTCGAAAGCCCTTGAAAGACAGGCTCTCTATGACATTTATACACTGCTCCTCTGACCGCTGCAGGAGCACAGCCACAGACCCATGGGAGCAACGTGAACTCACTAGCAGCCTTTATCGCACTAGTACGCCTGCCACACTAATGCCCGTCACCTTGACAGGATCCATTTGGCAGCTCAGACCTAGAGCCTGAAGGGTGACAGTTTGTGAGTGCAAATATGTCAAAGCCCCCATGAAACTGATTGGCATACTGACATATTTAAAATGCATATATTTTGTAAAGGTAAACTTTTAATCTTTTATTAAAAAAAACATTTCCCAATAAACATGGACGAAATGCCATAAAACCTGCTTTTTGATTTAATGACATCTTTAATTGGACGAACAATGAAGGGAGACAGACCTAGAAAGTGAGAGGGCTAAAACGGGAGCACCATGGGAGACTCTTTTTTTTTTTTTTGTGAGTGTGTGCTGAAGTTGTGTGTCTGCATGTGTGTTCGAGTCAAGACTCTACTGCTGCATGCATGTCAGATCTGTTACATGCCAGCCCTGGTTGGTCAGGCTGGAGGTTGTCAGGAGAACTTTAAAAATAAATATCTCTGAAGTGCCTGTAAGGAGAAGAGACTCCAACACGCTTCTCACAACGAGAGTCACCCCTGCTGCTGGCCATAGCTGCGGTCCCGTCTGCCTGGGATCAGGTCGATAGCTATGAACGCATATCAGCTCACTTACAAGCCCTTTGCCAATAAAATCACTCAGCTCCTTAAAAGCTTCACTTCACTACCAACCACTTCTCTTTGAAGGGCAGAAACAGAACTGTAGGGCAGAAACCAAAAGGCTTCAAAGCAGGACGTGGGGTCTGGCAAGGAAGCAAGATCAAATGACTATATGAAAGTTTTCAAAGAATAAACTAAACTAAAATAAAATACTAAAGTAGTACTGCTGCCAGCTGACTTGGAGAAAATAAATATTGCTATACAATGATTACAATCAATGCAAATATCAGTGAAGGGTCATTCTGTCTCAAAATAAACCAAATTTCAGAAACCTCCCTGAATCTGATTTTTACATTTATATTGTTCTGATCAAGGCAAAAAAGTCATTTTCAGACATTGTTATCTGTATGGTTATCAGCCACTAAAAATAGCTCATTTTCAACAATCTGAATATGGAGCAACATTGCGATCCCTGTATCGCTGGGGCTGAATAATACAGGACCTTGAATATGAATACTACAAAAGAAAGTTTTATTAAAGAACTAGAAGCTAGTATCTTTAATACTTTCCTGAAACTTTTGAAAAAGAATATTTATTGCACTCAGATAAGGTGTGTACAGATTGTATAGGCAAAATATAGGCAACATTTCTGGTTTCAATAGTCTCTATCATCAAACATTCCTCTTTAAAAGAAAATAAGTATCATATGTATGCAAAGTAAACCACATTTGGGATTTTACTATTAAAATGTGTACAGTTTAACAATTTGCTCCTGGAGCCATATTGAAATCCCAGTATCTCCATACTAAACCATTTAGGGCCTATAAAATGAAGATACCAAAAGAAAAGTCTGTTAAGGCCCAATATTCAAAAAGAGCATTTAGATATCTTTAATACTTCTTGAGTTGCAGGCATTCAAACATTAGAGAGAGAGAAAAACCTGAAATATGCTTTCCCCCATTTTCAAACGGTTACCATCGACACATAATGCAACGAAGATTGCTAAATTCAACAAATATTACTAACATACCAATCTGTGTGAAAAAAATTAAAATGATGCTGATATCTTCAATTTTTGAAATAGCAAATTACTCAGTAAATACACATCAGTGACATTTAATATTTTCGTAATTTATGTATTTCTTCTACTAGAAATTTTTTTTTTAACTGGGGACCTCTGCTTGAGTTGAATGAATTAATTGTCAGTATATCCAGGATATATCAAAGGACACTGAGTACATTTTTAACCTATTTAATTTAAACCATATTCACAGTAATAAAACAAAACTTTGAGACTATAAGACCACTTAAGTTAAACAATATTTTTTGCAATAGTACATAACATCTACCTTCCATGTCTTGACAAACCAAGAACCTTGCTCAAAGTGCTCCCGTTAAAATGCAGAAGTAATATTTAGCAATATTATACAGATCCTGACTGCAGTCGTGGGAATACCTTCTTAGTATAGAAAGTATAGAACAGGTGCTGAGAATGGATGGGAAGACACACAGTTGCTGGCACAGGGACTGAGTGATGGATGGTCCTGTGGAAGCTCCCAGCGCTTGGAGGGAAGTCAAACGAGGCCTCTCATCCTCTCTACCTCTCTTTTTCTCTCTCTAAATCTGTTGACTGGAGAGCACCTCCTGTCACAGACAGACTCTGAGAGGACACACAGGTGAGAAAATCACTATCAAACATCCAGGAGGCCAACTGGCATGCAGACAGGTCTGAAAACACCATGCTGAGAGATCGCCATTCAGCCAGGCAGCAAAGTAAACAGACAAAAAGAGAGAAATCACACTTTTCTTCTACTTTATATTGTGTTCATAATACAAGAGTACTTACACAGTAACTAGATGTGTACGTAATACTGCTATATCACAGCTGTAGATACTCTGTACTAATGTGTACTTACACTATGGTTACCACATACACATCTAGTTACAATGCAAGTACACAGGTATTAGGAACACAATATAAAGTTGGACCAGAATTTCTAATTCACAATAATATACACAGGCATGCAATGTCATGAGTGAGTAAATCAGAATAGCTCCATTTTACGGTACAGTAGACATTTGTAGCCATCCCTTCTTGAAACTCTCGTGAAGGTTTAATGGCTATTCAGTCTTTCTTATTCTTCATTGACTACCCTCAGCTGAATGTCACCTAAAACATAGACCTGATACTCAATTCGCAGAGTGCTCTCACAATTCTGAATCTAAAAAACATTCTGGAATAGTAACTTATACAGGACGCCAATTTGTGCTTTTTAGGATGGTTTGTACTACCATTTGTTTTGAGCTGCTTTGAAAAGCTATCTAGGAATAAATGTTAAAATGTATTAAAACAGTAAACATTTATTTTCAAATGGTCTATTATAGAGCTGCATGATATTTGCATCGGACAGCTATCAAAAATCTTACATCAACTTACATTATTAATAGGGATGCTCCGATCACGATTGGCCGATCTGTTTGCGGGTTTTGTCAGTAAAGCCGGTCCTGTAATCAGCGGTAAATGCCATCAGATGCGTGATTTGACATTGAGCCGTATATACTACACTGCCGTTGTTCACTGACGAGCTGCGCAAATCCACGCTGAT
>JAUMHP010000046.1:4750085-4765050 GCA_032361065.1 Enteromius trimaculatus
TATATATATACATATACATATATATATATATATGTGTGTGTGTGTGTGTGTGTATACACATTATACACATTGTTATAGATTGACAGCTTTCAAGGGCAGCCAAGGCAGGTGCAGCAAAAACAAACAAAAAACCAACAAAAACATAAAGCACCAACGTGCACTGAACAACAGATGATACCTGCCTCTCCAGCGAGATATGAATGCGTGCAGGCATCAATCTCTAACCATCTGAGTGCAGAATTCCAAATATGCCACAAAAACGTGAAGGATCAAAGAACACTAGGAGAGGAAGTACAAGAGAAACCCCTTTTTAATCTCTCGGCTTCTCGCTCTCTTCACCATCTGCTGGAGCTGGAGCTCTCACTGCGAGTGCCAGAGGCATCCATGTAAGCTCAGCTTAGGAGGGAGAGAAGAAGTGTGGCTGCTGCAGAGGAAGTGGAGGAAAAGGGCAGCCATTTGAAGACTGAAAGCGGTTGCTGATATCGTTATTAAACATTAAAATCTAAGCACCACACAATACAATGTCAGCTTATTGCATGTCTTTAAATAATATAATTCAAATTCAAATGATATTATTTAGGCTACTGCATAGGAGTATTCTTTCTTGTGTGGAACAAACACAAGGAGCTATTAATAATTATAATATGATACAATTTATATATTATTAAAAACTATAAATTATTATTAATATCCCATGATCGGATCACATGGTTTCAGACTCGATCAGAATCGGACGTTACCTCCTGATCAGGACTCGTGTATATACGTTTATATATTCTCATAATTTTTTTTTAACAGATCTATAGTTATGCGGTGGCACAGAGTTAGACCTCTTGAAGCTTAAAGAGCGAGTGTGTCTGTGGTCTGGAGGTATTATAAAGTTCATGACAACAACATTGCCATAGCACACTGTGAGGTATGTAAACTTGAGATTGCAAGAGGTGGAAAGGAAAAGGCTACCTTTAAAACAACAAACCTGATACGGCACCTCAAAAACACCTGACACAATACAGCGGGTTTACCCAGGAGAGAAGAGTTTGAAGAGGAGAGAAAAAAATGCCCTGTGACAGCGCGAAGGCACAGGGCATTACAGCCAAGATAGCACAAATGAGACATTTTATAGTCCAAAAGTGAAGAATTTATGTTATTTATACTTGTTAAAATGTTAAAATAAGGTGAATTAAATAAAAAATAATGAACATCCTGGATCTGTTTCTTCGCTTTTCGTTATTCTTTATTTTTCACGTATTATAGAAGTATCGAATCGGGTTTCGCTATCGGTAGATACTCAAAATCAATTGACTCGAGGGCAAAAAAACCTGATCGGGACAACCCTACTTTTTTGTTAATCCTAGAACCTGATAACTACTGGTCAGCATCACCCTATACTCAAAAGAGCGAACCATTTTACATTTTGTGCTCCTGTTAAAAAAGAAATCCAGGTTTAGAGCGTCAAGAGGGAGAGCACAGGATTTTGGTTCTTGGATGAATTATTCCTTTAATCTGACATTTTGACATAGGCTTGATTTCTCTTGTGACATATCACTTGTCCAAGCTCAAAGTTGGAATGGTTACATCAGCTTCACCCTGCCTTCAGCGAGTACAAGTAAAAGAAATAACCTGGCATTCAAAATGTGATGAATCCCACATAGTTAGGGCAAGTTAGTAAATAGTAGTGAAACCAAACACCCTGAGATGTGCACACCAAAGCATTACAAGCATCGCAGGAACATTAACAAGCTGTGTCATGTCATCCCAATCATGTCAAGACCGAGAAATCAAATGTCACGGATCTAAAACAACCCGAATGACAGATACTCATTCGTTTTGGTTTGACGCCTCTAGTTTCTTCCACCAGTTTGACAGGAAATAAGAATTAAAACAGGAAAGACCCAAGATGTTTCTTCACCCGCACTCCCACACACCCTTAAAAATGTTCGATCCTCAAACCGAAAGCTCAGTTGTTCATCTTGCCATGTTGTCACGACCACAACGGTACGAGATAATTGGGGTCGCATCACTTGTCGCAGAGTTTAATTATTTTCTGATCCACTTCCTGAATATTAAAAAGCAGCAATAAGAGAACATCTGGACCAGAGGCCGGGGAGTCGAGCGTTAAAGACTGCGGGGAGAATTGTTTGTAGTGGAAGCTGCGAGGGATTTGCAGCATATGGGAGCGGATTATTAGCGCAGCAGTGGGAGACTGTTGAATTAATGCCACCCTACAAGGTCAAACAAGAGTGTATTCATATGAAAATCATGCCAGACAGTTTTTATTCAACTCTTTTCTTACTCTCGGGAGGCTTTCAAAGGTCAAAGATGGAGATTTGAGGAAAGATAATTGAAGGAATAGAAAATACGAGAACACTGACGAAATCCTGAATTTTCTTTGAAAACAGCTTAGGAGAAAGAGAAGCTTGGAATAACTGGAAGCCTGGCTGAAAACCATTCAAGTTAAAAAAAAAACACAAGTTATCTGTGAGCTTTTAAATGAGACTGAACTCCGTTCCAATCGAGGGGGACATTTAAAAACCATTCAGAAGAACGTGACAAACAGCTTTGACGCATTGAGCTTGAAGTTTAAAATTCCTGATTCACTGTAAAATAGAGTCATACGTCCGAGTTTATTCTGACGTTTTCCATTCTAGGTTATTTACTTCTATTTTGCCACAGATATGAAGCTCAGTCTCAGTAATAGCTTAAGAGAAAACAGCCCGAGCGTTCAAAAATCACTTCAGCCCTTCACAAAACTTCAAATCAACCTTTCGCTCTCATCTGATCCATCTGTGTATCTCTGAAGACTGTGTGTTGAACGTGACCATGAGGGGGTCAGACTTTCTACTTTTCCACTGATCTTCTGCATTGCAGACACCCCACACGTGTGGGAGGAGAGAAAAAAAAAAAAAGAAAACACAGTTTGATCAGAGTTTCAGTGCAATGCACCTGGTTTACAGCGTACCACACAGCTGGCCTTAATGGGCCCCGTAACATTATTTACAGATAAGTCATGGGTTATGCTCATAAAAGCCTCAGGCTTGCTGACTCCCTCCAGGGACGAATGGAAAGGGTTGCGTGTAATGTTCTGCGCTACCGCAGACAGCCTTGGAGAGTTCAGTTACAGTCCCATCCTATCTGATGGCTCCTCTGAGCTTTCAATGCATATTTGTTTAAAGGGCTGCTCTCTTGCCCTGTTTGTGCAGCGGTTTATTTAAACTATGACACCATCTCCGATGGGATGACAGGGGTAGGCTGCAGCTGCAGTCTAGGAATGACCTATGAACCACAGAAAGAAGAACTCAACATATAATACACAAAACATCTGGTGACAGACATGATTTATCAAAAAATGACATTCATGACTGGGATAATAAGGTATCTATACACAGAGTGTTATAGATTTGAAAATATCATCTTCTTATGAGATCTGTGTAAATGATCATTAGGAAAGCTGTGGCAGATTTTACCTGCACACATGTTAGAGATAATATAAATAAAAAGACAAACTCATCATGGCAGATAAAACAAAGACACTCTTTTATGGAATAGGAAGACAGAAGGAATATTACATTCAGCAGATGGAGGTAGATTGTGGATATAGCCTACAAAAATATATCTCAATGAATCAGAGCTCAATCTCAATTAATAAAACTGGTATAGTGATAGTTCACCCGAACAATGAAAATTGTCTCGTTAATTACTGAATAAACTCATTATTTTTTTGATTTTTTTTTTTTGCACAAAAAGTATTCTCGTGGAGTCTTAAAATTACAGTTAAACCACTGATGTCACATGCTCTGTTTAACAATGTCCTTACAACATTCCTGGGCCTTGAATATGGTAGTTTCATTCAAGGTCAGAAAGCTCTCAGATTTGATTAAAAATATCCTAATTTGTGTTCCCAAGATGAACAAAGGTCTTACAGATTTCAAACAACATGTGGATGAGTTATTAATGTCAAAATTGTTTATTTTTTTGGTGAACTATCCCTTTTAAAAATCCATTAAATAAGAATCATATTACCATTTAAACATTTACATAAACATTTACTTTCATACTCAGATTCAAAAACACCATACATTCGTGTCCAATGAAAGACAAATCACTCCCAATAATCTTTGATATGCACCTGAAGGTACTTCTACTAAGGAGGAAAGGGCATGAAACCCATAGAATTTTGATTGCTAATGCAATCCCCATTTGTTAACCAAGTTTAACAACATGAGGAAAAACCCTTTTTGGCTTTTTTTTTTTGTTTTTGATTTTCGAAAGGCAAACATGGCAACTACATGCAGGGGTGTGAACTTCTTTTAATCAGCTGACTCAATGGGTTTTTCCTGACAGAAGTTACTTTACGGTAACATTGCACCAACACACACAGATGAATGTCAGCAAACACATGAATGTTAGATCTGCGTTGTCATGTCTGACAATTTCTGAAAAGTGGTGTACTGTAATCTCTTGACTGTCAGTATTAGTTTGCGTCTGTCAGTGCAGTGCGGACTGGCCTTTAGATGCATGCAATTATTCCTTTCTCGATTATCATAAACCTTATAATAAATCTATCTAGCCTCATCTGTCATTTCTCTTCCAATGCTTGTAGTATTCTGTTTACTGTTCCTCCATCTCTGCATACCCTCCCCTCTCCAACCCTCTTCTCAGCTTTGTGAGTTTGAGTTAGAAAGCTTCTGATCGGGAAGCTTTCCCAAACAATCCTTCAGCCGTACTGGGAGTAAACTAAGCTATGTTGCCCTAAGACTTGTGACTTGGCTAATGGCGTTTGGAACACAGAGAAAGAAAAGTGAAGATATTCGCCTCGCCGTAGAACAATGTTTCTCTCAATAATGGCAGTAGAAGCTTACAGGGCTGACTTTTACATAATGCAAAAGCAGGGAACTAGAGACAAGATTCGCAGGCTGCAATCAATGGTGCCTCATTACATTCCTTTATTTTGTCTTTTTAAAAGAACACAAACAATGAGAGAACCACTTGAAGATTATTTAAACATTTCTACTTTTTCACACTGGACAATAAATACACAATGACATGAAGTAGAGTAAATAATGCCACACACACATACTGTATTTTAAAACTCTACTCAACCTTCTATATGAGCTTATATTTGCTCCTACATATTAACTGACACACTTGCAAGATCTTAAAATATGTCCTAGATGTGTCCTGTATACGGTACTTCCGTGCCCCCAATAAAGCATAGACAGACTATATTATGATTCATGGTCTTAATCTGCATACACATGCGCATATTCCCATTCCTCCATTCTAATTTAGCATCCCTCAGTAAAAGCTACAATGCATTGCATCAACGTTTTGAAGTAACGCACTCTCAATTGGTTTGGCTGTAAAGGAGAGAAATGGTATGCAAATGAACCATAGAAGATTGGCTAAATATCCGACATTGGGAACACGGTCATCTTGACAGAAGCTTAAATAGTCTCGCAACCCCAGGAAGCAAGAGTCATTTCCTGTAGCAACATGATAGAAGAGTTCTGTAAACCACTCTCAGAATCTTCATCTTTTGACATGCATGTCTGTCTTTAAGTAAAGGGCAATACTACTAACCTTTGATCTGATATAAAGTACCATCAAGACAAATATCAAACTATTAATTGCCCATATTAAATAGCTTTTGTATGATTTATTAGGATAAAATGGGTAACTGGGTAAAAAAACACTTGGGATGAGTGTGTTCATGTGAGAAAGCTCTTAACGTAACATTGCTATTTTAAGAACCAATATACTTTGAGATCGCTCTGCCCATCTCTTCTCCCAGACTGTCCCAGCCCTGCCAGGTTTACACTGTCAGCACACACTGTTCTGTGGTGGACGTCTCACCATCACAGATGCGACACCTCTACATCCAGTAATCCACTAGTATTCAAGTCCAGCTGGTCCAGCGTCCTTCATTTCCCCCTCTCCTCGGCACACACTGGACCAGGATTCAGAGTTGGCTGAGGAGCCTAGTACATGCATAAAGACACAGTGATAGAAATGCTGGCAGTTCATCCTGCCACATCCAGGCTCTGACAGAGGCTTCCTTTTATTTCCTGCCCAGTCTAAAGCATTAGCAGAAAAACATTTATCTGACAGCTCCTTTATTAGACCATTCAGGCAAACCTGCATGTAGCTCAGCAATCCTGTCTCTTGCTAAAGACTTCAATGGCCATCAAGAGCTCTTCATGTCCCTGAAATACAGTGGGAAGCCACAGATTCAACAGGGGGGCGATACGGTAAACATCCTTTCATTAAAAAATTGCGCTGCTCAAATATAGATTTATTGTAAGGCAGACACTGTTCAGACCTTCACTAGATGCAAGAAAAGGAAGCTACAATAAGGTGTCACAGTTAAAGCTAAGCAAGGCAAAAACCAAGAGCAAAATCCTGAATTTGTTTCCCCCGAAGGTTACAGCAAATCAAGTTCTAACACTTTTTGAACTTCAATGCAAAGAAAAACAATTGTATGTCCATGGGTTTGCATGCAGGGTGACGGAATTTCAAATGTGTCAAAACAGAAACAGAAATGTTGGAACCAGAACTAAGTATTTGAGATCGCAGCAACCCGAGGTGGGTAAGAGACAGTGTTACTGGACATAAACCGCAAAATCATTGGACAATGATTAAACTTTTAGTGTGCAAGTGTTGATTGCCAGTGTTCACAACAATATCACATTTCTGAAAGGTATGAAAATGAGGCTTTGATAAATAAAAGTAGAGTGCATGCGGATGACAAAACATCTTCTTTGGAAAACAACTTTCAAAAGACAAGAACGCCAGAAAGCGATTTGGAAAATTGTGAAAATTATGTGGTTTTGAACCTTTATAATAGTACATACCATTGTAAAGTCTGGAAGTTTATCCCTCACAGACTCGTTTTCATCTGCGTAAAATGCAAAATGGCATCTAATGGATGACACTTTGAAAGGCTACGCATTTGGCGATAATCAAACGCTCAGCATTCACATGAAAACCAAAGTATTAAGCTGCAAAAACAGCTTGCCATGGACCTCTTTTAAATATCTAGCTACAATATAAGGCTGTCAAAATTCATATTCATGTCAATAGTTGTTGGTGTTTAAAACCCTGGACCCCCTATTCACAGCAAGGAAATAAGAAAGAGGATAGAAAAACAAGATGAGCATGTCTGCAAAGACTGTTCTGTTCCTAGCTGCCACTTTGCATATTCTTATGAAAGATCCCAATGAGGAAAAAGCACCTGCGGTCTTTATATTTAAACAAGGCCCCTGATCATTTCAAACTTATTAGGCTCATTTTAGAGTGGATAATTTCATGAACCTGTTACAGACTTTGCACAGAGGCTACTATTAAAAGATGGGCCAACAGCAGCTATATTTGAACCAACCGCAAACCTGCGGACCGGGCTAGTGTGTGCCAAGGACAGTCGTGTTTCCACTGTCACTTCCGGGGCTTGATCGTGCCTCGTCAGTGCTTCCTCTGGGTCAACGGCCTGGCTTTTTAGGCCAGATGAAAACCTTGGGCCAAAGCGAGGAGTGGTTATGAATGCAATGTATGTATTTCTGATGAAAAATAAAAATCTAGAATTGATCATTCTTTTGTGAAATAACGGTTTATACTGCTTTATTTTTATTCTGTTAACATATATTCAGTCCTGATTTATTAATTCTTTGCGATCAATATTACTTATTATTGTAGAACATCGTTGGTGGCAATTATCATGTTCATTTTGTGATTACGCTAGTTCCAGTGACTTTTTTTCTGATTAGTTTTATGATAACTTCTCATTATTGGTGAAATGCTAGGGTTCTGTGACATTGTTCCAGGGAGGCGTGTCAAGTTTTATATAAATTTTTATTTATATAGCGTTTTCAACAATGCAGATTGTAGCAAAGCACTGAACATTATCAAATAGGAGAACAGAGTGATGGTAATGTATAATGAACAGATTAAGCTATTTATTTATCAAATGCAGAGACGGTCTCTGTAATCAAAATGACGATAATCACTAGAAATCAGGTGTCCCCAACTAAGCAAGCCAGAGGCAACAGCGGCAAGGAACCAAAACCCCATCCAGGAGAGAATGGGGGGAAAAAACCTTGGGAGAACCAGGTTTAGTTGGGCCCAGCACCTAATTTCCAGTTTAAAAGGCAGGTTTTAGCAAAGCACAGCAGAGCTTCTGGCCCTACGGTGGAAATGCGGCTTGATTTTGGGCTCGGTGCTACAGGTCCGAGGCTATTATCCCGTCCGGCCTGTTTAAAGCACTGGCACGCACTGGCCCGACAGTGGGAAAGCGGCTACTGTATCTCATTTCACAGGTGAAGAAATCCTAAATGCACAGCAGCAAAAAAGCCTGTTTAATTTAAAGTGTCAGAAAGAGGGAGGAAAAACTCAATAATGACTAAATTTGGTGCAAAAAAAAAGACTTAATAAATAAATATATTAGGAAATGACCTCTTTAGGAAAGCTAGTTTTTGAAATGTATTCAAAATGCAGTCTTAGCTAATCCCCAGCCATTCTGGCAAAGCCGCGGTGAGTTGGAGAGAGCGTGGCTTTGCAATGTCGAGCAGAGTGTTTTTCAGTGTGCTGCTAATTAAACAAACCTTTCCAAAAAGTCATTTCTCACATCATAATTGCATTCGGTATTCAAGGAGGAGGAGAAACCAGCTATAAATAATGATACAACCTGAAAACATTAAAGTAAGATTTGACTAATTATTGGCCAGATACACATGGCACACCAGTGGGAGTGGGGAAAGTGCTCATCTCAGCTTCCGAAGATCCGTTTCAGGGAGGGCCAAGATCAGGAGTGCCGCACTGGGGCTTTGGGTCATGATCCAACAAAGCAGACCGGATCATTAGGACATTCTTTTCCCACAGCTTTTCTTCCAACAGACAACGCATATAAACACAGAAATCACAAAAACAAGAATTCCTAAAAAAACAAAACAGAGGCCATCAACCTCAAAACAGAGACTCACGGCATGTCAAAAACTGGCTCTGGAAATTACACTTTTTTCAAGCAGAATATGTTAATATTTCATTAAAGGATTAGATCACTTTTAAATTAATATTTCCTAATAATTTACTCACCTTCATGTCATTCAAGATGTTTAAGCATTTCTTTCTTCAGTCAAAATGAAATTAAGGTCTTTGATGAAAACATTCCAGGATTTAAATCCATATCTTGAATGGTCTCAACACAGCTGAAGTTCAAAAGTACAGTTTCAGTGCAGCTTCAAAGGGCTATAAATGATAGCAGACAATGAGTAAGGGTCTTATCTAGTGAAACAATCCTTCGTTAAAAAAAATTTAAATAAGGGATTTGCTTTATAAACACAAATGTTCGCCATGCTCTGTTCTGCCGTGCATGTACTGTAATACATCATTTCATTGTAAAGGTCACGCATGACATAGGTGGAAGTACTGAGTCAGTGTTTACAAACATGGAGCAGGAAAAAAATAGAAAAAAAAAAAAAAAAGAAATCTCTTTTGGAATTTGGCCAAATAAATAATGGCGAAGAATTAAATGATTAAGTGATAGGTGTGCGATAATGCAGCAAACACGTCGGCTGTGTAAAAGCAATTAAAAGTGTCCGGCAAAGACGCTACAATCATTGCAAGCTTTGAGAGTGAGAGACCGTAAGAACTGCATCTCATAACTCTCATGAGAAGAGGAAGAGTGGCTGTTGCTGGTTGATGACTGAATTTGCGAAATGATGAATTGATTAGTAAATAAACTGCGGACTGTTATGCTTCCAATACATGCACGAAGTGCATAGCATATCCAATCAGCGCTGCAGGTGCTCACGGTGTATCTGCTTGTTAGACAGGGTTCAAATCTGCGCTAAAAGAGTGCTACTCATCAGCTGCTCAGTAATATTTTCATGCATTTTTAAAGTGAAAAGAGAAAAAATAACACAATAATAATGGTAATAATAATTACAACAGTCACATGTTCCAATTGGGATTAGTAATATTATTTTAAGGTTTTGAAAGAATTTTCAACATTTTTTGTATATTTATTTGTACAGTACAACATACAGTACATGCCTGATTCAAGAAAGGGCTCTCAAAAATGGCAAAAAAAATTCAAACTTTTGAATTATTTTAATAAAATTTTGTATATTGAAGAAATGTTTAGTGTTTGTAAATACTACTAAATTGTTCTTTTGTAATTGATTCTTTTTTATTATTTGAAAAGCTAAATAAAACAGTAAAAAGTTCATTTTAGTTACTGAAATTGTGAAATAAAATTGTCAAAAACCGTTTTCATTTCAAAAATCATTTTGTTCGGCTTCAGCAAAGAACTTTCATTTCGGTGCATCCCTAATTTACATCCTGGAATGTTTTCATCAAAAACCTTCATTTATTTTCGACTGAAGAAAGAAATGCATAAACATCTTGGATGACATGGAGGTGAGTAAATTATCAGGAAATTTTCATTTGAAAGTGAACTAATCATTTAAATTATACTTTACCCATTTAAATGGATATGCAAACAGTTGCCGTGTTTTTGTAGAAGAAAGAGGAAACTCAAAATATAACTTGAGGGTAAGTAAAGGATGACAGAATGCTCTTTCTTGCATGAACTATCCTTAAAATATTAGCACTTCCCGAGTTAAGATGCCTTCTCTGGCATAGCCAGGTCAACTAGAATCAGCTATTTAGCTCCTATCCTAAGGCACACAGTGCAGTGTTTAACCTCCCTGGATGTTCCAGTGATTACAATTAAGCAGCTCTTATCCCTGGACATAATCAAGCCCGGGTTAATCCACACACACCATGACAACCACGACAGGACAAGTCCCACCAGCCTGCTTGGACGGTGTCATTGTTGGAACAGGGTCAAGTATGACAGGAAGCGTCTCATCAGCCAACTAGGATGTAGAGAGAGTGACGAGAGAAAGGTTTGGAAAATAAGAAGGGCATAGGGAAATGGCTGGAAATTTCCACCAGATCACATTTTCATAAATCAAGCCTTGTCCCGGCACAGTGCAGAGCAGAAGGGATTGGGAAAAGAGGATTAGTCGGGTGCAGCCCAAACACAGGAGTTAAAATGTTATCCAATATCATTCATACGAGAACGTGAGGACAGACGAACGATGACTTTGCTGTGCAGGAGCAGAGCTGTGAATCTGGGCAAGTCAAAAGTGACAGTGCTCAGAACAGTATGCTTTCAAATAGAAAAGTGTTTATGACAATATCAAAGGATGAATTTCCACTTACCACTAAAATGCAATGATTTACATCGATTGAATGTCAAATATATTCACCATCATGCCTATTTCAGGCAGATTTAGTGCTATCTTAGGGGAAGGTCCAGTCATTTGTATGTTGATTTCACCAAAAAAGCAAAAGTAGGGAAAACTGACAATTATAGACATGATAGTCACCCAGAAATAAGACACTAACTTTAAACACTCAACTCAGAATTTTGCATCCATCTATTTTCCATCTATTGCGCACGGTTTAAATTTACTTTAGAAAACAAATTGTAAGCAAAACGTTCAATAATATGGGGCGGTCTTTAAATCAAACCTGCTCTGGTAGAGCACGGTGGAAATTAAGTTAGCATGGAGAACAAATTTCACAAAATAAACGCCCTATTAGTAGAGGTCACAAAAAAAAAGGACATTAGAAACAAACTTTATACTCGCTCCATTCCTCAACCTAAAGTGGACCTGACATTTCGTAGACCTTCTCAATCAAACGGACGTTCCCACAGAATCACAAACAAAAGGAATGTGTGCTCTTCATGCTAATTTCCTGCAACCTGGAAGTATACACAAACACTTTTACGTGATTTTTAAAGTTGATAAACCTGGATGAATGATATTTAGAACAAGGAAACGTGAAGCCTCTGCTCTGAAATGCCACCAGAAAGGCTATTTAGCAGAAAGGATTATTCAGAGCAGGTGCCACAAACTGTGCCAAGGAGGGTCTGTATCGCCCAGTCGTGGATTTTTGCAGAATACTAAATGGCCTGGGAGAGACAGGGCAAGCAGAGCTATCAAGCAGGTGTGTGGCCATAAAGAGTCATTCACCCTCTCGCGGAATCCTCTCACTGTTCTTTCTTTTCATCCTATGGCCTTTTCACTCAAAGGTGTCAAACAAGCTGACAAAACTATTCACTGTTATCATGTATGTATAACACTGACATACTTGTTTGGTACGACTGTTTCCACAGCTGCTTACATATTGGTACACTTTATCAGCTACAAACCCTGAACACGGTTTAATACCATTACAAACCGACACTTTTAACTGGCTTTGTTGAGTCAGTTTAAAAACACTTTAAAACCTTTCCTCCAACACACCTCAGTCTAAATAGCCAAAATCAAATTTCAAGCACTTTTTAAAAATATCGTTCAGAATATATGCAACACTGTCCAGGGCTGTCCGAAAACACTCATTTTTTGCTCACTGCGTGACATTCCCTACGCAGTGAATAGTGAATGAGTGAACGAGTCAGCGGTTTTAAACAAAATATACACATGAGTGCGCAAAATGCCTCTTATGTTCTCTCAAGCGTCTCGTGAGTTCAGCACCGTGGCGAGATGTCATGGTAGACATGAGCAGTTTCCTGTCATTGCTTTGCGTGCTGACAGCTACTCTCCTGGCATCACACTGATGCTTACATCATTACTATAGCAACCAGTGCAGGCAGACCGGATATTAACTACACTGTCTGAAACAAACAGATCAGATCACACGCAAAGCGAAAACGCAGACGATCAGAACTAAAGATCGGATTTGAAAACCAAATTGTATTTGTGTATGGTGTGAACAAAGCCTTAGTGTACAAAACATAAGCTGGCCCGAAATGAGATGCAGTAAGAGAAAGGCTTACATAATGAAGACACTTCATTAACATATGAAATGAGTTTCAGGCGAGAGGGACTGCGAAACTTACATTCCACAGCTATTGTTCCCGAAGAACTGAAGAAAAAGAACTATAGGGGACTGATAGTCAAGGCCAAGACGGAAAGAGAGACGAGAGAAAAAGAGAAGCTTTACCCATCAAAGCAGAGCTCAAACTCTAACACTTTCACAAAAATTTCCATATTCTAAAAGAGAGATATGAAAAGTTCATCAAAAAGCCACTTTATAGGGAATTCCTTCACACAGTTCCTCTTATTAGGCAACTCAAAAGGCCACCCAGGCAAACTAAAAGGTACAGCTGTGGTCAAATACTTACATTTTGCAGCATCCGCAATATGTTAATTATTTGACCAAAATAAGAGGGATCGTGCAAAATGTTATTTCCCCTGAAAAATATATTTCCCATAAAAGTCATACTGTACAGCGCACAAAACAATGGTTGAATTTATAAAAATTGAATGCACTTGATTCTTTAATACTGTGTTGTTACCTGGTGATCCACTGCTTTTTTGTTTGTTTGAATGTTTTAAGATAGTTGTCCATGACTCCCTTGTTTGTCCTGAACTTTTTCAGGTAAATGCAGTTCTACAGAAACCAAACAATAAAGATGGCTCTGAAAACAACGAGATGCTGGGCAGTGCCAAGTTGTGGGAAAACCACAGTCGCTGGATTGCCCTGCTTTGCTTTTGATTCTAACATTGGGAAAAAGTGGGCGAACCTTGTTTTTAAATGAGGTTTTAGACTGCTTTAGTAAGAACTCAGATTTTGTGCTCTGGACTGGCTTACAAACAACTTGCAACTCGATGGATTTTCAGAAAGGTTGAAACTACAAGACAATGTTGTGCCAGTTATATTGGATCCCACAGAATGCCGCACCACACAAGTGTGAGTAACTGTTTTATTTATTAAGGGGGGGTCAAAACAGGACAGAAAATAGCCCTCAGAGAACATTACAAAAAATAAAAAAGGCAGTTCATGACCCCTTTAACATTTTGCAGATACTGCAAAGGGCTATGTAAAATTTTGACCACAACTGTAAATGCTAAATAATTTGTTTAACAGAAAAGAGTTGAATCAACATGTAACAGAAAATTGCATACTACACATTAAGCAATAGATAGCCGTATTTTAATATACATTTATTTATTTATCAACATAAATGTCATACTTTAAAAAAGAAAAGTGTTATTCTGAATTATTATTACTAAATTACTCTTTAAATCCTGAAAAAAATTATCATTGTTTCCATAGAAATATTAGGCAGCACAACCTTTTCAACACTGAAAATACATGACAATTTTCACTAATGAAAAACGCTTAAGAAACCAAAACTGTGGCCTGAATTAAGCTGAACAAACACACCTTTATCACTGTTTATTTTAGATGACTTTAAGTGGTCTGAAATTATTGGTAGTTCTGAAATTTTCAAAACCCAGTTCCATATGCTTTTAATACAGCATATACAGATTTGAGTGGTTTAGCCCTTTCTTTAAATAAATTTAACTAAATTTAATTCCTATGGATAAATCTAATGCAGCATCTATTCTAAGCTTTAGTGAGCCCTACATTACTATAAGCAAAGACTATAGAATACCCCAAAACATATCAATCATATATGGAGAAATATGCACACCACACAATATGGCCACTCTATAGAAAGAAGCCCCACCTTTCCAGTAAAAGAGCCAATCCCTAATCTGTCAAGTCAGCACATCACCGCAGATGTCGTTAGAAGTCCTGGTCGCTATAAAAACAGTAAGAGTTCAGAGATGAGCACGTAGAACTGCACATGAAATAAAATAATGAAATAAACAACACTTATGAGACCGGTGTTGTCAGACTGAATTCACAATTTAGAATTTTAATCAAATTTTGCACAATTAGAAATGTAATCGCAAGCTTGATTAACTGTTTTGATGCTTGCTTATTCAAAGAAATAGAAGCTGCACTTGCATGCCCAAGAGGCGTTTCAAAAATGGCCTCCGAGTGGCATGACTTGTAAACTGCCAAGACTCACTCGTACGATTTCGTACGATTTGTCTAAAATCACGTGATGGGTAGGTTTAGGGGCGGGGTTATGTTTAGGTCA
>JAUMHP010000046.1:4792725-4807487 GCA_032361065.1 Enteromius trimaculatus
TATATATATATGTATATATATGTATGTATATATGTATAATTTGGTATTATATGGGTAGTTTACGAATGGTGTGAAAGAAAAATGTAAAAAACAACAACTAGCATTTAAGGCAAATTTCTTTAACTATTATAACTAAGAACGCAGATAAGTTTTTCTTATGTTATTACATTTTTGCTGTCACACCATAGAACACAGTCCTGTTTTTTATATTTTAACTACCCATGTGCAGGTGTATATAAATATCAAGGTTGTGGATGTTTCTGAAAGAATATATATTTGTGTACAAATGGATGCCGTCTGCTTTCTGGCTTGTAAAAGCTGAGGGGATGCAAGTGTGAGATCAGATCTGTGTTTGGTTGTTACATGCACATTAGCTGCTGTAGTACAGCACCAGTAAAGATTTGCTCGATGGTGCAACTGCAGTGGTTTCCAGTATGCACAATACTTGTGGTTTAAGGTTGCAAAGACTATGCAGCATGAAATATCATAAAACGTTCAATCTGAAGTACTTGTTTCTACGTGTCTGGACTAAATGGCTTCATTTCAGAGTTTGATAGCCTTAAGACTTAAATTATAGTCTATAATTATAGACAAAAATGTTGAAAGGAGTTCGAATCTTTATTTGGGGCTTTTTTTTTTTTTTTACATCTGTTTCATATTGGTTTTATTACACTAAACGACCAGAAACTAGTATTTATTTATGCACTTACATGCTCCGCTGACACATGGTTCTGAGTTTTCAGTTTTGCTTTTTCAATACAGTGTAATTTCAAATGACCACGCCTGCATTTAGTTTTTTTTTCTGAATTTTTCTTTGGAAATTCAACTGGCAACCAATGTATTACCAGGTTGTTCTGTTTAATTAATTACTTTCAGCTTTGAATAAACATTTGAATTAATTCTTAAATTGAATAAATGTTTCTGTCGTTTTGAAAAACTTAAATATTCAGCAGGTTTGAGGGAGGTTTTTATTTATGTATAAAGAAACACTGTTTTCCATCGCAGGCTCCAGATGAGGGCTTCTTCCAACTTTGCCCTGGTGTGTAATTTTCTCGCGGCCGACTGAGTGTCAGTGCTGCCAGTCCCTCACTGCCCCTTTGGAGACACCATGTCCAACACCTCCTCCTGCTCCTCCTCGGGGGAAACCAGCCCGGATGACACACCCCGAGGTGGGGGCACCATTCGTGTTTACCTCCCCAACAAACAGCGGACTGTGGTGAGGGTTTATAATATTGGAGTCTGATTTGGTTAAAAAGGCTTTTATTGTTGTTAACAAGCAGTTGGAATCACTAATATAACCTGTGAATGTATACATTTACAATCAGAGGTTTAATAGCACCGTGTGACCATGTGTTCAGGTAAATGTTCGGCCTGGGCACACTGTCTATGATAGTCTAGATAAGGCCCTGAAAGTCAGAGGCCTAAGCCAGGATTGCTGTGCTGTCTTTCGCCTTCTTGAAGGGTAGGTGTGTCTTAAGAATTTGGCTCTTAAAATGACTAAATCTCTCCCATTATTCAGTTGTTTTGACTTTGTTCTTCTTCTGACCAGCCGGAAGAGACTTACAGAATGGGAAACTGACATCACACCCCTTGTAGGGGAAGAGCTTCTGGTAGAAGTGCTGGATGATGTTCCTCTTACCATGCACAACTTCGTAAGTGTACTTGCACAACAGATTCTGATTCAGCAAAGCTAGGTTCTCATTTTATGACCCTCATAGTTTTTAGGTTTTTCTTTTTTTAGTACTGTTGACGTACTGAAAAATATTTGCAGCAAATAATAAATGTGTATGTGGTATGATTATGACGAGCAAGTGCAGATTATATATATATTCTCTGATCTCTGTATGTTCTGGGGCTTTTAATTGGTTTACATTTTAACTGCTGATGCTGTAATTAAATCTTTAACACTTTATGATAAGATAACATTTGTATCAGAAAATGTATTAGTTATGACGAATTAAAAATGAACAACATTCCAGAGCGATTGTTAATCTTGGTTATTATTAATATTGTATATGCTTATTTTTTTTCTTTTGCACCACAACTATAACATTCAAACAGATTCATTTTTTAGCTTATTTATGTTTGTTTTTTGTTTTTTTTTAAAGCTGATTTTATTTGATTAAAAAGCAGTACTATTCTGAAATGTTATCCTAATTTAAAATGGAATTTACTCCAGTGATTGAGCCATTTACCCAGTCTTCAGTTTCCTATGATTCTTCAGAAAATATTCTAGTATCCTGAGCAAGATTTATCATATATTTATCAAATGCATTATATTTTTTGTGGACCTACGTCATATATACTATATAATTATTAATATATAATTATTTTATTTTAGTTCTTTGATGACATTCCATAGAATTTTAATGGTGTTCTATATTTATAACATGACCATACACTTGCAATCTTGTTTTCACAGGTACGTAAAACATTTTTTAAATTAGCTTACTGTGACTTCTGCCACAAGTTCTTGTTCAACGGCTTCAGGTGTCAGACGTGTGGGTATAAATTTCACCAGCACTGCAGCAGTAAAGTCCCTACAGTATGTGTGGATATGGACACAGTGACAAAACGGTATGTTTCAAAAGAAATTGTCTGTTTGGGTGTGCTTGGTGTAATTTTTTCAACTCGACTGTTGTTCTCTTGCTCTCAGGTGTGGTGCTTCAGAAGACTGCCCTTCGATATTGATATATCCAGCCACCAATTCACAAAGTGACATTCCCTTAACAGATTCTCCTGGGTACATATAAATATACCTGTTGATCCCTAATAGGGGAAATGTAGCACAAGCTGACATGAATGTTTTATTTTATTATTATTATTTTTAACCTCTTTTAGAGAGGAACTGCTGACTAGCCCATCAGGCTTCCATTTGATCATGCAAAGAGATGACGGTCAGTCTCTCCAGAGGCATCGCTCCACCTCAACCCCTAATGTCCACATGGTCAGTACACTGGAGCCTGGCGCTGCTTGCCTCACGGAGGTTAGAGACAGGATTAGATGTTCATCAAGTCCACATACGTTTTCTCTTTTTTTTTTTTCTTTCCCAAGAACAGTTCACCCACAAATGAAAATCACCCTCCAATTTTTTCTTTCTTCTGCTGAACCCAAAAGTTTTTTGTTTTTTTTCACTTGATATTTTCCATAGAATAAAAGTCAAGATCTGAAACCAGATAACCAGTATTTAAAAGGTTGCATAAAAAAGCAGTGTCGACATTCTGCTACATTCTGTTCCATGTAAGAAAGGAAGTCGTACAGATTTGAAGTTAAAAGGTCGAGGAAAGGCATTTTTGGGTGAACTATCCCTTTACTAGAGTATTAGCCTGTCAAGATATGTTCACAGAATATGACATTGGAGGTTATGCATGCCTCCTTGATCATCTGTCCTCCATTGCATGTATTCATTCATTTTTTTTTCCTCCCCACTCTTATTTAGGATACATTCAAAATCAGCACAATGGGTGAGTTGTTTTGTTTGTTAGTTTTTTATTTTTTCCTCTCATTTTTTCCACTCTGACTACTCATGTCTCACAAGAGCACACATTTTTGTTTTTTACCCATCTCTGTCGACAATGACATAAATAAATGCACATCTCCATACATGTGAACTGGCCTTCATATTCTAGTGTTGTCCACAGGGCATGAGTCCTCTCCCAAGCCTTCCACTAGTCCACCCAACGTAGGGTCGCCAGGAAGAAGACCCCCCAAATCCCCTTCTGAGCCCAAGGAACGAAAGCAATCCTCATCTGATGATAAAAAGAAAGTGGTGAGTGTGTGTCTTATTTTAATAGGATCCCCAGATGACTTGGCTACAGATTTTTTTCTAAATTCAAAAACAATTTTTGTTTGTGTGTGTGTTTTTTTTAGCACCGGGGAGCTTACAGAGACTCCAGTTACTACTGGGAGGTGCACTCACGGGAGGTGTCCATGTTAAAGAGGATTGGAGCAGGTTCTTTTGGGACCGTCTATAAAGGCAAGTGGCATGGAGACGTGGCTATCAAGATTCTTAAAGTCACAGAGCCCACACCAGAGCAGCTCCAGGCCTTTAAAAATGAGATGCAGGTTTTACGGTGAGTTGTCATCTGCACGATTATAGCTTTAAAGACTGCCTGATGATAACAGTGTAACAGTAGTTCTCATTAATGTTTCTCTACTGCATTAGTAATGTCATCCGCTGCTATAGCCAGCTAATCTCCACTTCAAATCTTCTGTTCAGGATGATTTATTTGTGACCTTTGCTTCTCAGAAAAACACGCCATGTCAACATTCTGCTGTTCATGGGCTTCATGACGAAGCCTAATTTTGCCATTATCACGCAGTGGTGTGAAGGCAGCAGCCTCTACCGCCACCTGCATGTTACAGAGACCAAGTTTGACACCATGCGCCGTATCGATGTTGCTCGCCAGACTGCACAGGGCATGGAGTAAGTTTATCTATTTATTTATTTATTTTAGTTCATATGCTACATGCTGTGCAATAATTTTAATCTGCAAGGATGTAGGGGTGTGTAAATACATCTGAATGCCACTTCAGATGCAGCTTCTGTGTTTTCTTGATTTTATTTTGTTGATACTGATATAATTGTATTGTTAACAGCCCAAATGTCCCATTCTAATTCACTGATTAAATGTAAGAATTTGACTTTAAAGATTTTTAGAAAAAGGGGCTTTATTAGGGTAAAAAGCCCATAAAGTGTAAAAATCAATTTAAACTTTCTATCACAATGAATATGAAGAATATCAAAAACTTTAGGAGTCTAATTGTCATCTGTAAAATACCAATAAATATTGATTGATTTTGTTGTTTTGTTAATATTGCACACCCCAACAAGAATGCAATTACTAGATCAACAGTCAAAAACAACAAAAAAAACATCATGGTTTCTACAAAGTTATTGAGCAGCCACACTGTTTAAAAATGATTTGTGTTTGGGATGCTATGAGCATGGAGGGCTGTAGTGCACACCGTAAGTTTGAAAATGTTTAATATGAATAAACAGTGCTCATAATTGGCTGCTGAGGTAGAATTTTCAAGTTGAGGCTTGCACCCGGTAACAGCGTTTCTTATATTACCACTATTGGACAAGTTTTTAATTTGGATTAATGTAATAATTTAATTGGACTTATGTAACAAAGAACACCTGTACCTTCATGAAAACATCTTCAGGAGCTGCTCACACCAGAAGACAGTGCCCTTAATGTCACACTCTGTTCGGCTGAGACTCACAAGGAAACGCACCCCTTGCACATGGTCTTAAATGCTACTCTCTTCCCTTAACAGTTATCTTCATGCCAAGAATATCATTCATCGGGACTTGAAATCTAATAGTATCCTTTCTATAATGTATTAGCAGTGCTCTTGTCTGTATTGTGAGATATCTGTTGCAGGATAGATCAGATTGAGCTCATTTGCTGCCAGTAGATGGCATCATAGTTGCATTTTCCTATCCTAGTGGATTGACAAGCTGCTTTCAGTCTTAATGCTTGTAAATGAAGAAATGTGTTATTTACCTGAATTACTGGTGTGAGGTAGAAGGCCAAAGTTAAAGAATTATTGGAATAATATTGCTAATGCGTTCTCTCTAGTATTGATGTAGTTATTGTTAGCTCTGCGTCATACTCCTGAGCTCATGTGTCAGATATCTTCCTGCACGAAGGCTGGACGGTAAAGATTGGTGACTTTGGACTGGCCACAGTAAAGTCTCGCTGGACTGGCTCTCAGCAGGTCGAACAGCCCAGTGGCTCCATCCTGTGGATGGTGAGTAATGATCATACAGTTCTATACCTCATTCATTAAAGGATAAGTTCACTTTAAAATAAACATTTCTGAACATTTACTAACCTCGATGTCATCCAAGATGTTTACGTATCTCTGTCTTCAAAGAAATTAAGGTTTGGGATGAAAACATTCCAGGATTGAGTGCACTTCAGTGGACTCCAAATGATGGAAGGTCAAAATTACAGTTTCAGTGCAGCGTCAAAGAACTATAAACGATACCAGCGGCCTGTTCCATAAAACAAGTTTACCAAATAAGCCAGGCTTATGGCAGATAGTCTGACTTATTTTAATACAAATTAACTGGCAGTAAGTCAGACTAACTGAAATAAGCCTGGCTTATACTCTAATCTTGGTTTATGGAACAGGCCCCAGGTGACGATTATTAAGGCCTATTGACCTTCAACCATTTGGAGTCCATTGAAGTGCTCTTAATATTGGAATGTTTTCATCAAAAACCTTTTTCTTTTCGACCGAAGAAAGAAATACACACATCTTGGATGACATGCAGGTGAGTAAATTTTAATTTGAAAGTTAACTAATCCTTTAATGAATTTAATCTTAGTATTAATCTCGTCATTACACATCACTATCACTCTTTTCTTCTATTTGATACTGTTCAGTGCCTTTGACACAGTCTGTATTGTTAAAAGCGCTATATAAATAAAAATGATTTGTTTTGATTTATTGTTGAGAAGAACACTTGTACAGCTTGTTTAATTCTGCTGTTGTTTTTCAGGCCCCTGAGGTGATCAGAATGCAAGACACTAACCCATACACCTTCCAGTCAGATGTATATGGATATGGAGTGGTGCTCTATGAACTGATGTCTGGGACTTTGCCTTATTCAAATATCAACAACCGCGATCAGGTCAGACATATGCAACCACTGCGCATATATAGATTGAGCCTTTTTATTGTCTAAGCTCTAAGTAGTGTTAATAGAACTTTGTTCAGCCAAAAAATAACTCTCCTGTCATCATTTACTCATGTCATGTTGACTATGACTTTCTTCCTTGGAGCTCAGAAGGAGAAGTGAACTATCATTTATTTGTTTGTTTTTTCTCTTCCTGTAGATTATTTTCATGGTGGGTCGTGGCTACTTGTCTCCAGACCTCAGTAAATTATACAGTAACTGCCCTAAATCAATGAAGAGGCTCATCATCGACTGTCTGAAATTCAAAGGCGATGAACGGCCTCTCTTCCCACAGGTAAGAATAGGCAGAGCCCTTCTCTGTTTTCCAGCAAAGTTATGTCAGATTAAATAATAGCTTCCTGTTTAATCCCTGCTGTTCTTCAGATCTTGGTGAGCATCGAGCAGGTCCAGGATTTGTTGCCAAAAATTGAGCGGAGTGCCTCTGAGCCCTCTTTACACCGTGCTGTACACGCAGAGGATCTGAACCCGCTTCTCCTTCACACCACACGCTTCTTGCCTCTGTGAGACTTCCTGGGACGATCCGCTCCTCTCCCAAATGCCTTGCAGCATCGTTCCCAGCATGGAGTTCCTCCGAGTTCCTCTCGTTATTTCACACATTCCTGAGAGCATCCTAATGACTTTATCGGTCACACACATAGTCAAACACATTAACGTTATCTAATTGTTCATGTTCCCTCCCTCCTCTTTTCCATTCCTCCGTAAAGCTGCCTGTAGAGAATGTCAGCTGCTTTCTAAAACAGAAGCAGGAAACAAACCGTGGTCTTTTTACTACATGTAATGGATTCCAAATCCAAGCATCATATCAGCAATGTAACGGCACAATCTTAATGACCTCATTTTTTGAGGTATATTTCAAAATGTGTTATGGTTGCTTACGTTACTTTTTTTTTTTTTTTTTTTACTCTGATGAAAGTAGTGTTTTACTTCAGAACAAGCAAACTAGCGTGGAGATTTTCACATTTCTCTCTCTCTCCCTGTTCTCCTTGCTTGAAAATCATTGGCCAATGATCCACAATGTTGATGGCTCTATTCATCTACATCAGTCACTCTGCTTCGCAGTCCGTTTCCGATCATATACATTTCAGTTGTTTTTGCATCTTTTTTTATTCCGTTATTTTTATTTTTTAATGGAAAATATTGGTGTTAGATTTGGTTTGGTATACATGTGACTTGTGCCCTGAATAATTGTGCTGTGCATTTGTGATAGGCTATTTAAAAAATACCCATGTCTGATTTGGCTCTACCTTTTGTGCTTCCTCTACACGTTGGTGAGCTTTACATTGTGTAGCTTAGTGAATTTCAAGAAAATGGCACAAAGGAGAGTTGCACTTCCTGAAGTGATGTGGGAAGGAAAAATCTACACTTTTTTTTTTTTCTCGCTTTGAAATGAGTACACATGCGTTCTGAAGTACAACATTCACAAACTAAAGTGGCACATGATGACCATAAGCAAGACTTGTGAAGAAGTACTGACACTTAATGCCAGTCTAACTTTTGAGCTAACGCATTGTGTTTGAATGTGGTGGTGTTAAGTGGTCGCCTTTGCTGCCCGTGCTGTCGAACCTTCGTAGAGTAGCTCACACTTGGACATACTGAAGTGCAGAAGTTCTTAATCTTGGTCCAGGGTTCACGGAGCTCCTAACAGTCTGAATCAGGTGTTACATAATGGAGACTCCCAAAATACACAAAGCATGGGATCAGCAGGACAAGAATTAACAACCGCTGTTAAAGTGATTTCATTAACCGCTCTACATTGAGATGGCGTTGAGCGGTTGGAGCGGTTTGGAGGTTGTTGGTTGTGAGTGTCATTTTTAAGTGTGTGAGAACAATGTTCATAAGTGGTCTTCATTTCACAGTCACACAGCCACTTTAAGGTGGAGTTCCAGTTGAAGCCTTTAAGCAGTTTTCAAAGAAATAACACTTCTTAAATAAGGCCGCTAACTTTACACCCGCTGCTGACCCCTGGTTAATTGACTAGATTTAGTTACGAGTAAGACGATCAAACTTAAGATGCTCTTTTCACTTTTGCAGCGCCCATTCTCTTAGGGCACTGATAAGAGCAAGAGGAACAGAAACTTCGTGGCATTTCCTTCAGATCAAATTTGCGGTAGTGCTTCAGGATGCTGTATTCTTCTTCCAATTAGTTCAGTTTATTCCATACACTCAAAAGCATGTCTTTGCAAAACAGTTGTGCTGTTTAAATAGCAATATTAAAGCTAATTTCTTCCCATTCATCTGGTTTCAATAGGACTGACTGAAACTTACGATGATGGAGCCTTATGTGATCTACGTTTTCCATCTTTCCTTTTAATGGAGTCTTAATATATGTAACTTATTGATTCATAACTGACACTTGTACTAAAGGCAGAGCTTTGGTTCTTATCTAGCAATATTCGAATGGGGCTGGGTCCCCCGTTAAGCTGTATACTCATTCCAAATACGATGCCTATAGAAGATTCCCAAGTGATTCTGTCTCTCAAGATGGTTTCACATCCCCTCAGTGACTAATGGAAATGAGTGTTGTAGACAGACCTGGTTATCTCTATATATTACTGCTTGATTACGCACTTCCTCTGTCATTAACGGAGCTGAAGTGACTCTTGTAGAATGATGATGTGGTACTCCAAGCGTAGGTTTTTTCCTAAGAAACCAGTGGTAATAATATTACTCAGTACAAAGGAGGTAATTGCGTTATCAAGCATTTGTAGATGGCACTATATGCTCTTCTCTATTCGTAACGGTTGAGAAAGCAAGACTATCGGTTTATTTTTGTATAGATTTGGATGCACAGCTAGTCCTATTAAAATTTACGATCCAATTAAAGCTGTAAATGAATTATGTGGCTTTAAAAAAACAGCAGAGAAACCTCTATAGAATTAGATTCAGGTTTAGGAACCAAATTCCAGCCTTATTTGTTGTACGAGAAACCATAACCGATCCTAGATCATTAGAACAGTACTATTTCTGCCAACTTTGGGTGTTTGAAGCATTGCCTTAATGGCTTTAACGTCCCTCTGGATACATGTGGGACGTGTTTTTTCTCCCTTGTATCTTTGCAAGCACCTCATTTGTTCACACTTTTATAGTTTCTATTAAGCCCAAAATAAGATAATCAGTGTATGAGATTCAGTTTCTGCTTTGGCAAAAGTGTGAAACTTTAGATTGGTATACAAGCCACCGCTTTTCAGAACAGAAAATATAACGAAAGATCAGATTAGTTTTGCATATTTTAGGTGAACTGCAATAATGTGTGTATAGTTGAAGAGGTCTAAGGGGTGTTTGTGGAAATGGTGTATTCTGCCGTGTACAGTTACTTTTTTTTTTTAAAGAAAAGATTACTTTAAATTGTATTTGTTTCTATTTTTTGTGTGATGGTTCAAAAAGAACAAAATTATTTTAAAACATGTAAAGGAAATCTTAGTATTTTTTAGTTTTTTTTTTTGGGTCTTAAATATTCTGGAGACAGGATTTTGTTCTAAAATAAAACCGTTGAATTATGATGCCTGGTTTCATTAATGTTTTTTATTTTTAAGTGCTCTTTCATATTTCCTGAACTTTGAGCGCTTTTTCATAACCGAAAGCATCATTGCAACCACCCATTATGACCGTAACTCTAGAGGAAGTGCTGGTTTGCTGTTGGGGGCACTTCCTCTAACAACAAACATAAAGCGGTGTATTTGCTTTAAAGTTTCAAAAAGGAGAGAAGACATTTTCATTCTGTTTTAATTACATTAGCTTGCAGAGAAAAGGAAAGAAAAGAACACAATATGTGTTACAAATGGTTTTAAATAAGAATGTGGGTTCCACCCTGTGCATATTCGGGGAAATCACATGGTTTGGTCATTGCTACAGCTAGTCAGAAAAGGAAGTGATCAGAAATAAACGCTTTACATTGTTCAGCTGTGAAACGTATGTCAATTATAGGCTATGTAATAAGTGAATAACAGGAAGGCATTAGGTCATTTGACATGAAAGAGAATCAGTACTTGTATACAGTGTAATATGCTATTATATTTTTGTATAAGGATTATTCATCGTGGAAAATCTATCTTGCGTCTATAACTTCACATTCAGTTAAAAGTGGGTTTATTCGGTGTCTAAAAACCCCCTTAGAAAGTTTCCTTTTATGCTGTGATGGCCGAAGATGAAATAATAATGCTGAAAGGAACCAGTTCTGAACTGCTCTTACAACTGATTCATACAAGCAAAATAATAACAATAATGAAGTTACAGTATTTATGGATTTGTAGCACTGTTTCTTGGGAGGCATATATAAGCATCCGTAGAAGAACTGCAAGCTGTCTTGTCTTTTTTTACTGACTGTCTTTGGCTATTTGTGGGACAATAGTTATTAAAAACACAAACTGTAAAATATGGAAACATTTCTCCCATGGAAAATTGTTTGATCACTTGTATCCTAACCCTGATCGACTTATGTGGCAGAACAGGGTCATTGAGAAACACATACCCAAGACCTACAAGAGGAGAGATTGTTTAGTCAAGGTTATAAAAATAAATGTATTCATCATATTACAATAATTTAGTGCTGATCTGCATTAAGTGTAAAACAATAGCCGCCAAACTAAAGGGATATCTTTATAAATTATATATATATATGGGATAATTTTTTCTATTAGTGAAGGTGACTATGACAAGAAATAAAGCCTTAAACTCATACCTCAATAATGCAGACAATAATGATGCTAATCCCTGTGTTTAACAGATTGTCTTCAAATGTTTTCTCCAGCTTTGTGTAACAACCCTAAATCAACAATCAAGACAATACATGTGATATAAGATTGAATCAGCTGCATATCTAAATAACAGCTTTCATTAATATTGTTTTGCTCTGTAGATCATATAGAGATGATCTAAGTGCAGTATTACCTCCTGCCAATATTTAGTTTGATTTGTAGTGTTTAAGCATGACTCTGGTACAGGTGTCCCCCAGTCTGTATAGTTACGGATTCCACAGCAATGAAACTGTTGATTTAACAGACAAACTGTCATTGATTGTTTATTTATTTATTAAGAACAAAGTAAAGAAAAAACAACACTGAGCACCACCCATATAAAAGAAGCGCAATTTAAATATGCACTTACAGTGTTTTGCACTTTGTCCCAGTCATCTTCTCCAGTTGTACCGTTGTGTCTTCTTTCTTTGGATTTTTCTAAACCAGCATTAAGATCTTTAATAATGAATGTCCCGATCTGCGAGTAAAAAAAGCACAGTTCTATGAGCTTTTCCTCATATGTACTCTGCTTCCATATACAAATCCAGTTTCTTACCGGTTTCTCGTATATCAGTAAAGCGCAGGCACCAGCCAGCTCAGCCAACATTAGAATGAACAACAGTATGAAGAACTAAACCAACCAAAGGAAGAGAGATATTGAGTTAAAAAACAAAGTTAAACTTAGGCTGATGATACACATGTGCGTGCTTTAAAGAGTGCTTTAGATGTGCTTCACCAGGTTGTACAAAGTTTGCCAGTGTATCATCAGACTTAGTGGACAACAGAGATTGAGCAAAATTGTTAACGATGGATGCAAACAATGTTTTAGACTCACAGACATAAGAAGGCAACGATTTTCCTTCAGGGCTCCAAGAAAGCCCAAGAAGGAGACACAGGTGATAATGATGCCAGTGATGAAAAGTGAGTTTGCGATGTTCATAGCCTGGAGACTGGGGAGTAGGGCAGCGAACCTGGAGAATGTCATCAAATAGATGCCGAGTCCAAAGACGGTAGCCCCACAGACCTATAATGGTCATTTCAACCAAACGAGAGCGTCAAGACCTGGGTTTCTCATATTTTTAGTGGGCCTCATAAGAACAGACAGAAAGGTCTTTGTGGTTGTGTAATAGAGTGTATGATGTAAATATTGCTGTTTGACTGTCTGTCATTTTATTTATTCAGGGAAAACTGGTACATAGAGCAGGAAACCCACTGTATGTCCATTATAGGTATGTTTTATTAACAAAATATATATTTAATTGATTATAGGTTAAATTTTATTTAATTTCAGTTTAATCCTTAAAGCATCCTGAAAAAAAAAAAAACTGTAAAAAAAAATCTGTAAAATTTACAGTGAAGAACTGTCAGCTGGGGTTGCCAGAATTCCACCATAAAAAAATACAGTAACAACAATTTTGTTTTTAACAGTTATATTTACAGTTAAATACTGTAATTTCAATAACTGATATTATGTTAATGTAGCAACCTATTAAAGTACTGAAATTTGTTTTGAAACTTTAAAATACACTGATAACCACCCAAAGCCCTTCACAAGCTTTTAAATATGAACATATAAAGAACGTGCTCATTCACACAAGCACTAAACACCATCATGCAATAATTATCAATTAAACAACATTACATAAAACGTAAAACCCTCATAAACATAACTGATAAGAAAATACTAAGAAGAACCATAGTTATTTCAAAGAAAAAAATATCAAATTCAAGCAAAATTTGAAAAGCAATGCAGGGAATTCTGGGAATATCAGCTTAAAGTTTTTCCCTGTAAATTTTACAGGAATTTACCATTACTCATTTAACAGGCTTTTACCGTAGCATTTTCAGTTTTTACTGTTAAAATTACATTTTTTACAGTGTAAGGTTTCCCCCTTTTTGTTTTTTTTGCGAGGTAAGAGGTTAAATGAGGCTCAGCCCAATCCCTAAGTGGAAATATGCAAATAGAAACCACACAATGGGATTTTCCAAAGAGAACATTTTAAACATTTAAAATATAAAGTAAAACCAGGATTTTGTTAATGGCCTGAGGTTAACAATTTGAAGTGTGAAAAGACATTGTATATTGTGAGACAGTCTGAAAATGGATACATACAAAAAAGATGAAGTTCACCACACACATGGTGTACTTCAGGCACTTCAGGCACGACATCTTCCAATGAGTTCTGGAAAATTATCAAACACATGAGGCTGAGATTAAACTCTTTTCTCACTTTAAGACCTTATAATATCTAACGCATGAAACCGCTAAATTTGGCCCTGTGAAGAATTTGACGGGTTGTCATGCATTTCCTGTGTAACGTCTTTTACCAGAACCAATAGTTTACTTATTTCCAACACTACACGGTGAAAACAGATTTTTAAAGATGCACATGAAAAATAAAAAATACAATTCTGCTTATGAAACTTGAACTGGACATTTTATTTAAACGTCTTTATTTTATTCCCTATTTTTAACGAGCAACAATGTGAGTACAGTAACAAAAATATCACTCACTCAAATTAAGAATGAACAGAAAAGTCAAGAAAGTTTCATATTCTTACCTTTAATTTCCTTGGTAAAGATGCTCGAAAGAATAATCCTCAATTAAGACAGTTAATGACTCGCCCTTTGTGACTGTGTTGTTCTTAAAACGCAGTGGGAGTGCATGAGGTCTTACTTCCTCTGTGCATGACGCAGTGTCAAACTGACAGAAAGAAAGAGGCGCTATGAAAAAAGTGTGATTCACCATCATTGTACCACATGCTTCACATGCATGTGCCCGAAATACATCTGTTAAAGAGAAGCTTGCAAACAACTCTACCTTTTCTGTGTTTGTGCATACACAGATGATGCAATGCTTTGTGTTAAAAGCACGTGGACCACTTTACGCTTTACCTTTATATAAAATGGCACAAAAAAATGTGCATCAGAAATAAATGTAACAAAAAAAAAAAAAGAAAAGAAAGTATTTTACTGGCAATTTCTAAACATTACCAGATATGTTGCACTGGTGCAATTGTAAATTCATAATGGGCCAGGACATATGTAGGTGTTTCTGTTACACTATTAAAAATGTTTCACCCGTTACCCACAAGTCTTCTCATTAGAAACACTGCCATGAATACAAAAGCAAGTGATTCTTAAGGGTGAAAGTAACTGCATTATTATGCATTGTTTCATCAGCATGTATCTCTGTGTCAGGGGGGGTTATGTGTATAATTTGCATGCTTTGACCTTGTACTGTTTTCACTGGACACTGACAGGCACAGTAAATGCATAGAAACTAGAGAAAGGGAATTATATGTTCAAGCCA
>JAUMHP010000046.1:4821280-4836095 GCA_032361065.1 Enteromius trimaculatus
GTGAGTTTATGAGAGACTTACCCGTGTTTACTCACCGTCTGCACTTACCTGTCTTCACAGACCATCGTCCCGAAATCCCGCCGTCCTCTGGATACACCTGCAAAGGAATAAAGATTCTCATTATCTCTATGGATGTGCCTGACATCATATAAGGCGGATTAGGATTTACTCACCCTGGGACTTCCTGTGAACTGTGAACACTGTTTGCTGTGCTGTTGATTCAAGTTCATTCTCTCTGCATTCAAAAGACTTTTACAATCCTCAATAAAGTCACTCAACTTACCTTCAAGTCTCCTCCTCCTTGTACAGAGCGTTACACCGACAAATAATATAATATCTTACAATATTTAACTTAGTGAGAAATGATTAATCTTCAAATATGTGCACAAAACCAGTCTTAGGTAGCACTTTGTAGCAATAGCCAAAAATACATTGTATTGGTGAAAAGTAGTGATTTTTCTTTTATTCCAAAAATAATTTGTATATTAAATAAAGATAATATTCCATTTAGATAATTTGTAAATGCATTTGTAAACATATCAAAAAATCAACTTCAGAAGCTATTTTCTCAATATTTAATATATTGCACTTAATATAGATGTATCTTCTAAATATTTATTTTTCTACTGTTATATATTATAAAATAAATTCCTGTCATGGCAAAGCTGAATTTTCATCACCTATTACTCTAGTTTTCAATGTCAAATTAATTATTACAACCTGGTTACATAAACATTTTTATTGGTTTTACTGTTGAAAAAAAAATTATGCTGTTAAACATTTTTGTGAACAAAATAGCCTAAAAAGTTCAGAAGAGGAGCATTTATTGTAGTATAGCATTTAATATATCTATTATGAAACAAAGTGTCCTTCATTAGGATGTAAACAAATCACACTAATGACTGCAGACACGCTGGACAATCAGTCATTTACTTTCATTTCCCTCAGTGCACATTCATCTGCTGCTGGATCTGCTCCCGGAAAACCTGTCTGAAGAGATGTGCTGATTTCTACTGTTTACTTAATCTTGAATGTGCATCATTGAAAAATATGGGGTGGAGGGAATCTTGCCTGCTCTCTTTTTGTTTCACCATCTATTGGACAGCATGACGTGCTCTTTCAACTTCTCTCTCTCCTCACACCTTCTCAGTGCCACTGTTTAACTACATTCCTCCCACCTCCACAGTCCAAACATGTCCAGTCGCACCAGTTTGCTAGCGGCCTACTATTCATCACAGCCCCTCTAAATAAACAGCTGAGGTGTCCGTGAGATGACCACACTGAGGCCACTCATTGAAGGAAAGTAACCCAAATTACTCACATGAAGCGTTTTCTTCTTGGAAATAGGCTATTCACAAAGCTGAATGCCTTCACCTTCACATCTGCAGATTGTTCGGCTCAAGTTCAAAATGAATTGCTTCTTTTTACTGTTATAATGCTTTATTGAAATCCCTCTGTCCAAGGTTGTCTCTTCAGCAAGAGATTTGTGAGTTGAATATTATCCTACAAGCAAGAGGAAAAAACTGCATGGATGAAACGCAGACTGCTCATGCTGTCGAATTTTTATTATTATTTTTATTTTTTATTATTTAGTGTCCTTATTAAAATGACCTTTCGTGTGGTGTGTAACACAGCCCTAAGTGAATGAAAACGTCCTGCAAAGTTTTAAGTCTGAAAGTGCACAGTGTATAAAATGATTGCCCTTCAAAAGAAACGGTCAACTCTGAATCATTTAAACAAGTCATTTTATCAAGCAAGATGAAATTCAAATGAGACCAATCTGACCAATCACTGCAGATAAGCGTCACGCAAAGGAGGGGGTTGGAATCGATTGGGTGTCCTTATGCAAATAAGGTCAAATAAATGCATAGGTGTACTATAACAGCAATGAAAGTGTTTTTTGACATTGCATGCATGTCAACCTGTTGTACGGGACTCCCGAAAACCAAAATAAAGCTTTCATTATCCATAGGGGCACTTTAAAAAAGCAGTGGATGAAACTAACATTACAAACAAAATTGCAGCATTAACTTCACTGCTTCCCAACCAGACATAACTCAGTGGTCAGTACCGGCTGGTGGAGCATGTTTAAAGCAACTATTTATCCTCGGTGTTAAGTTACACACAATGCCTGTTAGTGTTCTCACAAATATAAGACTGGCATCAGAGCTCTCTCTCTCCCTCCCACCACTCTCTGCCCGCTCCCTCTTTGAAGTTGGGATGATTGACAGCCAGGGTTGCTCCTTGCCCAATAAAGATTGAGTCATCAGTAGTGGATGGCCGCAGATGGCATATCTCTTATAATCCGGTGTGTGGATCTTTCTCTGTACTCTCAGCCACCGTGGCAGCGCAGCTGAACACAGGACGTAAAGCTGTCATAGAACAGCGTCATCATAAATTCACAGATTTAGCCATTACAGAAGAAGGGCGTGAAATATTTGAAATGCTTCAGAATGTAGGCAATGTTCGAAAATAAAGCTGTATCTCTGTGAGGAGTGTTTGTGTTTGAATGAAATTGATGAAAAGTAACAGTAAGGATATTTTAAAAATATATATAATATATGTATATATTTAATATATGTGTAATAATATATATATATATATATATTTTTTTTTTTTACAGAAAGGATTTCTGAATAGTGTCGAAGACTGAAGTTATGGCCTTCGAGAATTC
Organism: Enteromius trimaculatus; assembly: GCA_032361065.1. NCBI lineage: Eukaryota > Metazoa > Chordata > Actinopteri > Cypriniformes > Cyprinidae > Enteromius > Enteromius trimaculatus. The sequence goes on from JAUMHP010000046.1 coordinate 4,823,955, forward strand.
ACAATATTACTAATTAAAAAATTTGTATATATTTACAGTACAAAATTGTACAAAATATCTTCGGGGACCATTTTCTATATGCTAATGATAAAAGAAATATCTATAATTTTGACCCATACAATGTATTTTTATAATATACTGTAATATAATTTAATATATGACTTTTTCTGATTTTGTTGTCTAGGGTCACAAATGTATTTTAAACTGTCATTATATTTTAAAATATGACTGTTTTAATGTGTTTTCCTGTAATAAATGCAGCCTTGGTCAGCATAAGGAATACAATATTGTACAAAATATACAAAAAGTAATGCCTCCCACTAAGAAAAAACTGTGCTAAAGTGCTGATGCCTTGAGCAGAAATAGATCATCATCAAACACCTTGAATGTCTGATGGGGCTTCCCCATTACATGGACTTTCAAACTGGCCACATCCTTCAAAAAACATCTAAGCTTGAGATCTATAAATGACAAGTGGTGGTTTAGCTTTCAATGCTTGTAGTCATCAAGAAAAGGAAAATGGTCTGTGGTGATTACAAAGTTACACAACTGATGGTTTCAAGAAGCTTGTGTCCTGCTGGTCTCACTCCGTCCACTGTGGCGTTTTTGAGCCTTTGTGGAATGTGGAGCCAAAACTCTTCTGCAATAAAAACGTGATACATTCACTAATCCAGAGACAATCAAAAGCATACATCAGCTGAACCCTCAGTCACTTCCCACAGCTTGATATTACGGGACGGAGTCTGGGAGAACGAAAGGATTGGACTTAAAATTGTGTGTATTAGAATTATGTAAAATGTGAGGAAAAGTGTTAAACGTGTTGGACTGCATTTTGTGGTTGTGCTATCTGGATTAGAGATGTAAGATTGATTATGGCTGGTCATGGGAGGTGAGTGGGAGGGGTAATTTAATGTGACAGTCCTAAAGAGAGCACAAGTTAGGCCAATTTATATTTTAATGTGTCCCACTGTTTGTTCTACACTGCCATTAGACCATGACTACTTTTTAATCTATAAAAAACATTAGAACATGTCACAATGGAAGCATCCAATTAACACACTTTAGAAATGTCAAAAAAAAAAAAAAGAAAACAGTGAAACAATTATGAAACAGAATCAAAAAATAATGAATCATGAAACAAAACAGCAAAAATGTAAATGGTAAAATATATAAAATACAAAAATATATTATTTATACAGTAATTGTAGTTAATCAATTGCTTACATTTTGAGTAAATCCTAAATTTATTTAATTGTTTTGTTCTAAAAAATTTTTATCTAAAAAAGATTTTTGAATACACACAATTACCGTTTAATTGAACATTTGATTCACAAACTGTTCGTGTGACAACTAGCCCCGATCTGCCCTATTTTCTTTGTTCACAAGCATGAGTAACACTAAAATCTAGACAGCTGATGCTCCATTTGTATCAAATCACTTTGTTGCAGTTGATTCTCTATAAAATCGATTTACCACGCCCTTACGAAGCACAATTGGTTTGGATGTGTCCACGGAGCCAATCAGAAACCCCTAACTGACCCGTTCCGACAACAAACCACCATGCTGCCCTGAGATCCGGCATAAGGTCCCCAGGGTTCATCATCTGTGCGCACGAGACACCCATAAAACAACCGTCACAGTCTCTGCAGTTGGGTTCTTCACTCAAAAGGACAAAGCCATGAAAGCATGAAAATGGATGAAAAAGGCGAGATGCATTTTGGCAAATTGTCTGCAACTTCTGACATACTGAAACTAGCATGATTTCACATAAGCTGAAGACTTCAGAGAGGAGTTATTAGCTCCCTCGACTGTGAGGGTGAAGTGATTATTGATGATGACGTTATGAAATAACCCCACAAACAGCGCAAGTTGACAGAATGGCGTATCACCACTTTATACCGGCCAGTCCTACTGACCTCACTATTAGTTCGATGCTTGGACAGCAGTCCCAGTTTTTCCCTGTTGGATACGGGAAGCAGCAGTTTGCGAACGTGCTCCAAAACTCGGTTCGTCTGGCGCTCAAAGACGCCGCGTCTCCCGCGCACCTCTCTATGGAGACGAGAGAGCCTGGACTGGCACCTGAGGATGACCCCGTGGTTCACCTGGAAGGCAAGGACCTGTGGGCGCAGTTTCACAGAAGCGGCACGGAGATGGTCATAACAAAGTCTGGAAGGTAAGCAAGTGGTTTACCACGACCAGTCTCCGCGTGGAGTGTTTAAAAAGAGTTTTGTTTTTAAATTGCATGGACCGCAATGAGCTGTAGCCTACTGTCCATAGTTACTTACTATGTCTTTTGAGTGAAACGTCTTTTGCTTCTCCGAGGCGCATGTTTCCAGCATTCAAAGTGCGCTGCAGCGGCTTGGAAAGGAAGGCGAGGTACATCCTGCTGATGGATATAGTCGCGGCTGATGACTACAGATATAAGTTTCACAACTCTCGCTGGATGGTGGCTGGAAAGGCCGATCCAGAAATGCCCAAGCGGATGTACATCCACCCGGACAGTCCTGCTACAGGGGAGCAATGGGTGTCCAAAGCTGTGACATTTCATAAGCTCAAACTGACGAACAACATATCTGACAAGCATGGATTTGTGAGTATTTCATATCGTAATTTAGGCTATATTGTAATTACTCACACAATTAAATTTTGTCTTTGTCACCATGCAAGTGAAACATTCAACAAGTTGCAACAAGTTATCTTTTGTCTAGTTATTTTATATTTTGTGATTTATATGTAGGCCTTATGTTTGTGGAATTTGAACAGAAATGTTCCTTTTAATTATTGTTTTCATTACGAAACCAATATGCAAATGATGTGATTTGTTTTGCAGACCATCTTAAACTCCATGCACAAATATCAGCCGAGGTTTCATATCGTTCGAGCCAACGACATCCTCAAACTTCCTTACAGCACATTTAAAACCTATGTGTTTCCTGAGACAGAGTTTATCGCTGTGACAGCATACCAGAACGAAAAGGTGACAGATTCAAATGTTTCAGGCGTGACACACAAGCTGCATATTAGCCTAAAAGTTGTAAACGATTTTCACAACACTTAAGAAATGTGGTATCTTCATGAATATATTAACTATTACAGATAACTCAGCTGAAAATTGATAATAACCCGTTTGCAAAAGGATTCCGAGATACCGGAAATGGGAGACGAGAAAAAAGGTATTTTTTCTTATACAGCCCTTGTTTAAATTTCACTTCTAAAATGCATCTATTTTGCTTTTCAATTTCTTATCCTAGAACAAATTCTATTATCAGTATACAGAAGTGAAAAGGTAAACAATATTAATTTCAGAGTCCCCTTTTGCTTTAAAGACAGCAGTAAGGCTGCTAGAACACAAACTTGCGGTCATATTCTCCAGCGTGATCTGAGAATAATTCAAACAGCACATGATAAATTCCAAATTTACTTATTATTTCATATATACGTCATGTTTATTTTCCTTCTTATTTATATCATGCGTTTATGTTTATTTCCAGGGTTAAATCAACCTTAGATTTTCAGTTTGATCTTTTGAGCTGCACTGTCTGAAAATAATCATCTTATTTATTTTTTGATAATTAGGAAACAGATGTTGCATCACAGATGTGATGTGGCACCGAAAAAAGCCAATGTGTTCACAGACGACTCATCTTTTGACCAAATTTCATCGAATACTTTCATTCAAGAAATGAATGTCGTTACATCAACTTCAACAGGTGTTTGGTTGGGATTTATACTAAATATATTAACAATAAATAAATAAATCTACAATAAATGTCAAACTGTTTATTATTGTAAACGATTGTAATACCTTTTTTATACTTTCAATATTAATAGTATTAATTAGCTTTTTTCTGTTTTAATATTTTGTATTTTATTCTTGCTATTTCTAACAAGAATTATTTATTCTATAGATACGAATGAGAGTGATATTGATGGATACGGAGATGAGAAAGAAAGCAATGAAGATGGAGAGCATTCAGTTTCTCAAGATGAGCAAAATTCTGCAGAAATATCAACAACGGTGCAGGAGTCCAAGGACAACACAAAACAGGAGATACAAGGAGAACAGAACATATGGCTCAACAACAAAGAAAAGCATAGTAAAGAGGGTACTGAAAATTTAGCCTTGGGTAGAAAACATGCTGATGATGTGAATGATGTTTCTCAAAAGGCATCGCTCACTCGGCGCTATTACATCCCCACTCCTGGCCTTATTAATTCTCTATATGTGCCGCCACATGTCTTGTCAAATTTATGTCAGTTTAATTATGTTGGAACACTTCCGTTTTTGGCATCTGAAGCAACTGGTCCTTGGTTATGCAGAAGGTCAAATGAAGGGGAGGGTCAGGATTACACCACTTCAGTCTCAACCTCTCAACAAAGATTTATTGGCATGCAGCAGGAAAGAACAACTCCGGTAGGTTGACAATTCGTAGCCTGCTTGACAGACTATCACTAAAAAAATAAAGATGTATTTAATTATTGTAAAAAAAATACTGGACAAAAAATAAGAATGAAAAACATGAAACGAAATGTGTTTTATTGACTTTAACTTGCAATACTACTAATAAAATATGATTTAATCTGACTTTTTCAGGGTGTGCTTGTCTCAGCGCATGGAAATGTCTTGTCTTATCCACAGAGTTACATGACCTCTTCTGCTGCCACGTCCTCTGCTGTATCATACCAAGTTCAAGGACCACCCTTTTTCAGTGCTAGCTACCGATCCCGATGCGGACCCTACCCTTTTCCAATGTTTGTGCATGGCCGAAAAATGCCACAAACCAAAGCTAATACAAATGAGCATGTTGGTATTACAACTCCTGGATCAAAACCTAATGAGGATCAAAACACACCGTGTAGAGATCTCTAGAGATGCCTCTACAAGAACAACAAATGCAGCTGTAACGATGTGCATTATGGTATGGTTAGAGTTTATTGTATGTATGGACTGACAATCTGGATTAAAAATGTATATATATATATATATATATAAATATATACTATTTATTCTTTAGTCTTTACCTGCTGTGGAAAAGTGTGGAAAAAATTAAAAATACATGAAGTTGCAGAGCAACCAATTAAATAAATTTCATACAGTTTTCTGTGTTTTTCTTCTTATTTGTCTAAACCATGTGACTATACAAATAAGTTAAGTATATTGTAAGCTATAGGCAATATCTAACAGTCCTAGGAATATTGTTTCAGTCTACCTATGATTAAATTATTATTTTATTTTTATTCTTATCTTCTTGCTAACAAACTTTGAAGATTTTAGGTTTTTATACCTAAAATTAGGTTTATATATTTAATATTAAATACATGTATTTGATATAAACATATAAGTGACACCTCCATGGTGGTCATCATTTCACCACAAGAGGTCACCCCATGACCGTATGATGGAAGATCTGATGGGCTACTACTGAATAAAAAGGTTCACTCTTTAAAATTATTTTAAATTCATATTTAAACATTTCAAATGATGCACATTATTGGTATAAAACACAAAATACATTTATAAATAAAAATCATAATACATAATGCAGTATGTTATATATTACAGCTCTAAATAAAATGTATACCACGCCAAATGTATGCCTATGTGTGGCCTATAATCAATAAAATATAATGCAATCTACAAAACTACTAACGTTAGTAATGTAATGTCAATACCAATTCAAGTATATTAAAAAAACTATCTGATCTCAGGAATTATCCCGATAATGAGCAACATTTCAATACAACTGACGGCGAACTTTAACCTCACAATTGTTTAATAGTTATAATAGCAAAATACAATTTATGTATAGCATACTTGATGTGAATAACACTGAAAATACATTTTAAATGACGTAACGCTTCACAAAATAGCGTCATCATCATGCGCCGCCTGTGTGTTGTCTATTGTACAGCTCAGTTTTAGCTTGCGTTTACGGGTAACGTTAGCCGAATAATATGGTACATAACTTGCATATTATTACATAAAACAGCCAGTAATATGTCTACTGGCATTTACAGATGCAACTGGGAAAATTGCCGCTAAGTATTCGCTGTTGCGTGCATTAGCCGGAAGAATATTTAGCCGTTCAGCTTAACTGCTGTTCAGAAATCATGCCGCAGATTTCAGTCAACTATATTTTATTATGCGGACAGTTCTTGCTGCTCTTCACAGTACTGCTTTTACAGTTTCTAGAAGGCATTCACTCGCAAAACTCAACCGAGCCACCCGGAAACAGAGTAACGACCAGCAAAACAGTTCTGGTCAGCGAGCAGCCAGAAGAAAACGTGACGGAGACTGTTATACATACAGAAACCTCAAATCACACGGAGCAGTATGAGTACAGCCCTCCGTCACCTGTCGTCCTCTGTCGATACCTGTGAGTAAACATCTCATCTTTACGAAGCACGCGGCCTGTTACACCAAACGGCAGCCGTCACTCGTTACTGGTACAGTTTTGTGATGATATTTCTTGCTCTACCTTTTATAGACCAGAGGAATTCATATTTTGCCAAGATCCAGTTGATCACGGGGGAAATGTTTCTGCCTTTCAGGAACTGGGCTATGGATGTGTAAAGGCAAGTACATGTTTATTGGAAATACATGTTGCACTAAGAATTTGCGTGCCACGCGATATTTACAGCCAAGCCAAAACTTATAATTACTTATTATTATTATTGATTTATTTTTGTAGTTTGGCGGTCAAGTGTACAAAGATGTGAACCATACCCAGGTGTTGTGCACAGCACTGGATGGCATAGAGTGCGCTGGACCAAGGGAGTTTCTCAGAGGCAGTGAGCCATGCATTAAGTAAGTGAAAGGGTTCCCACAACTGGAAATGTAATATAAATTAATATACCATTTTTTTTAACCAGAGGCTATTTGGTAACGTGAGGACGTTAAATCCTGTTTCAATTGCAGGCCTATTAAAGAACACTTTATTTGCACTTTTTAATTAATCATTAATTTACATTTATTTTAAACTCCTCTCTGAGCTGAAATGGTTTTTGGGATTTTGAGATGCATCAAAAAGATAAATCCACTACCATTACTCTCTGAATGTGTTGTTTTGTAACTTTTGTCTGGCTCAACCAGATCAATGGTGGGCAGAGACAAACAAAAAACGGCTATTTCTACTTAGTATTAGTAGTAAAATCATTTTTTTTTAGCCTTTCCTGTAATAAATATGCACCTTTCTAGTTATGATCAGCTTTGAAATATTTCATAATTTAGTTATTTATCTTGTGTAAAGTAAAACTTGATTGCTAGCTATGGATATGCTCACAAAATGTGCATATTGGTCTTAAAAATCTTTATTCAGTCGTTACAATTTACTAGAAAGGTCATGGAAAATAAACAACCTGCTGAAAGGTTTAAAAGTAAGTTTATTTTATTTTATATAGCGGCTTTGTGCAAACTCAGTCATTTTCAAAACAGATAAATGACAGCAGACAAAAAACCCATGATATAAACACGAAATCCATTAAATGTATTTATTAAATGAAAACATCAAATGCTATGAATCAGAGAATGTAGAGTCAGAGAATGGTTTTCTTTTAAAAGACAAATCACTAACATTAGATGGAAGCCAGTTATAAAGTGTTTCCTGTTTGAACTGCTCTTGAACCACTAGGGAGCATTACGTAATTATTAATTTCTATACCACAAGAGGGCAGTGAAACACTGTGTATCCCAGATTCACTGAGAGTCTGTATGTACTGTGCTTTATGCTGTGTAAATCTCAAGACTGGCCAGTAAACAGAGCTGCATCAATTCCCAAGCTTTACACTAAACATACATTTTAAGGCCTGGATTCATAGACAGGGCTGAGCTTAAGTCAGGACTGGGCCTTGGCTTTCACAAAAATGCCTTAGAAGAAAACGTTTTTGGTGTGTATCTTGAGACAGAATGATGGAAGTGACACAGTTAAAGATATTTTCGGTTTTCAAACGTGCATCTTAGTATGGGAACCGGGGGGGTAAAACGATTACATTTGTTAACTGTTTTCCTTTGTGATTTATTAAGATACACAGGACACTACTTCATCACTACCCTACTGTACTCGTTTTTCCTGGGGTGTTTTGGTGTCGATCGGTTCTGTCTCGGGCACACTGGGACTGCGGTGGGAAAGCTGCTTACTCTGGGAGGTCTTGGCATCTGGTGGTTTGTGGACCTCATTCTCCTGATAACAGGAGGCCTAACTCCCAGTGACAGCAGTAACTGGTGCACTTTCTACTGATTTCAAGAGATTCACCTTTCTCATGCTCACAAGTTATTAAAACACTGTATGCATGTGGGCTTACATGGGCTTCATCTCCCATTTATTATTTGTAAAATACTGTTCTTGTTTCTTTTGTAAAGTGTTTACGTGAAGCAATGTTGTAAATAAATGGCATCTCGAAAGAGTAAAAGTCTTCATAGATACATCAATATTTATTAAAATTTTAGTCCATTTTTTTTAATTAAATGAACAACATTAAGTCTTCTAGGAAATCAGTCGGAGATTTTCACAATGGACTAGAATTGTCTTTGTCTTTTACTGCTGTATGGTCTGTCTGAACTTGCTCCCCGTTACGAGATAATGTTTAAAATCAAATCAAGTTTTGTTTTCAGGGCTGGATTGCAGACTGTACCAAAACAGCTGCAGATATGTTACAGATCTTGTTTTAGACTGAATACCTACAAAGAGCTGTCAAGAGACAGATGTTATGAAACAGCTTGCAATTAAAAATACATACAAAAATAGACTCTATTAAAACCATGCATCCTTTGGCAGAATTCCCATGGCTGTTTTCACACACCATTCAAAACGCAATTTGCTGAGAAACTGTTAAAAGTTGTATTTTTTTTTTTTAATTAATTGTCTCTTTCATGTCCTTGTGACTTGTTTGTTTCTTGTACATTATGCATTATTTACTTATTGACTGTTGGTCTGCTGAGAAAAATAGGCAAATAGGGGATATGTTGCAACACAGTGCATTGCTTTCAAACATCATGTGCTTATAATTCAGTAACCAATTACTCACAGTTTTAGGCTTAGATAAAATCTTATGGGTAGGAAAGGACGTGACATGTGGCCAGGAATGTATTTGTTGGAATTTGTGCTCTCTGTTTAACCCATTTAAGTGCACAAACACAGCAGTGAAAAGTGAACAACCACGCACAAGCACACACACTCTATATTTCCTCTATATTTGAAAACAATTGAAAGCAGCAGGTAGTAGGTGCATGTGATGTGTATGGTGACCATGTGATAGATTACAGCATCACAAATCATTAGCTTAAATGTTCACAAGCACTATTTTCATTCAAAACACAGAGCTTGTTTCAAGAGCACCACATTAGCACATTAGAATGTTTTCTGAAAGATCATGTGACATTGAAGACTGTAATAATGATTACTGAAAATTCAGTTTTGCCATCACTGGAATAAGTTGCATTTTAAAATACATAAAAGTAGAAAACAGTGCTTTTATATTGTAATATTATTTCACAGTTTTTACTGTACTTTTGATCAAATAAATGCCTTGATGTTCATAAAACAGTAGTGTATATTAGCATCTTATAATATTCAGCAAAATAAAACTGACACTACAATCAATATATATATATATATATATATATATATGTGAAGAACAATACAATCTTAACAATTGTGTATATATATCAAAAAGCATCACTTGGACATGACGCGTCATGATACTCTGTTATTAATATAATACCCTTATTGGATAATATAATGTTTGGAGGTATGTTGATGATATGAGATCAGTCCACTTCATCAGGAACCACTGTTAGTGTGATTTCTTCATTAGCACGTCGCACCACCAAAGAAAGAACATGGTTTGACTGCACAGCCTGACTCACGTCCTCTGTAGAATACACTAGTTGTCCATTAATGCTGATTATCACATCTTGGTTGAGCAAGCCAGCGCTACGGAACAAATTGCAATATGTGAAATGTTGTGATCTCTGTTATTCTGCTATTCTTGTGAGTGTTAATTGCAACAATTAACTGAGCAAGCTTTGGGTATAAAATGAGAAAGCAACAGATTCCAGGGTGTTTGTCTTTAACTATCTGTACTTTGTTCATGCAGACAATGAGCTCAAAGACGACAGCTGAATCAAACTTATTCACTTAAAAAGAGCCATTTCCTTAGGAACGTTGATTCTGTCATAATTTAAAGAATGTTTGGTTACCAACATTCTAGTACGTTTCACAGAAGGAAGAATGTCAAATAGGTTTGGAATGATATGAGAGTTTTCATATTTAGGTGGACGTTTGGAATGGTAGACACAGAAGGAATGTCATCATAAGATAGAGGTGCTGCTGGAAAAATATATTAATTGGACAAATATTTAAAGGTGTTTATGGTGTACGATGAGGATATAAATCTTGATCTGATTGAAGGTTATGACAGTATGAAAGGAGCCCCTGGGCCTGGATGAGTTAAGAAAGAGGTGTGGTTGGGGTTAATAAAGAGGTATAAGAGGAGGTGCAGGCAAATCCTTTTACCTGAAGGCTGCTGTCCCTGGAATAACCTCATACACATACACCCCTGAGCTCACATCTGGAAAGTTGCTCTCCTTCTCTCTGAGCTCCCTAATCAAACTTGAAACAAACATGATAATAAAAAAAAAAACTATATAAATGTGTCTTTATGTCTTAAAAGCATAAGAAAAAAGTTGAACTCACGCAGCCGAAAGCTGAAGCATTCGCACTCCCATATATCTCCTTTTAGTTAGTCTTCTTCCTGAAATGTAAGAAAACGGTTGCTTAATTCAATTTACATTACAACAAATGAACAGTTCAATAGAAGTTTGCAAACCTTTTCTTTGTCTGTCATATGAGTCCGCAAGGAACTGGCGTATGCGGTCCGAGGGAATGGCAAATGATATTCCTGGAGTAACCTTCAATGTGTTTATGCCAATGACATCCCCATCCTTGAAACCGCAAACAGGAAGCATAATATTGAAATGCACTGCAATGAATGAACAGCTACCTTGAGACACACAAGGGACGGTGATCACTGGGTGTACTGGCTTTAATTTAATAATTCTGATTAAATATTATGAATATATTGATATATTAAGAATGGGAATATTGAGGTCATTATTCAAACTTTGTAGGTACAAAGTTATATATATCATTAGTTAAGACATATCAACTTGAAATACAGCTTTTTTGTTTATACTATTGTTTAATTCCAGTTTTATTGTGCATCCCTGCAATGCTTTTTATATACATTTTCAAGTATCCATTGTGCACTATAAACGGAAATATTTTACATTGCAAAGCCAGATGCATGCTTGAGCCTGAGGCTCCTTCAAGGACACATGTTGTTTTCCTTTACAAAGATCAATAGAATAATATAAACCACTGCAGGTAATTTGCTCAGGGTATACTAAATTTCCAGATGGAAGCAGACATAGAAACAGTAGACGCTGCACAGTAAGGAACCATGAATACCAAAATTGAATATTGCATACAATAAAAACAAGAGTTATAACCTTGGGGGAAGTTTTCCGGAAACAAATAGGGATAAACAAATCAGTAGCAGCTGAGAAAGAGAATTATGTTCAAAATATACTTAATGCATAAGAAACAAGAGAAGGTTCTTACCAAGTTTACAAGAGGTCCGCCTGAGTTTCCATACTGTGAAAGAAAACACAGTGTTCTATTCATATTCTTGGACACACAGCTATATTACTAGTGTCTGTATGTAGAGTGGTTACATTTATAATGGCATCTGTTTGGATATACTCCATATCAGAGTTCTGCAGGCCAAGTTCATGACTTCCTCGGTGGGTAGTGCTAATGATACCAGTGGTTACCGTGTTTTGAAGAGAAAACGGGCTTCCCACAGCCACTACAAACTCTCCTGGCCTCAGTTCTGATGAACGACCAAGTAAAAGCACTGGCAGGGGAGTCTGCTTAAAACAAAGAGACAGTGACCCGGTTTCACAAACAGGTCTTAGCTTAAGCCAGGACTAGGCATTAGTTCAATTAAGATATTTAAGCAACTTTTACAAAAATGCCTCATAAGAAAATATTAAAGGTGTGCGTCTTAACACAGAACAATGACACTGACATGTTTTAAGATATGTCAGAGCAAGATATTTTCATCTGAGACAGCTCAAAC
>JAUMHP010000046.1:4848139-4862862 GCA_032361065.1 Enteromius trimaculatus
AAAACGAGGACTGGATTTTCAGTAATGTGGATGTCCCCTGTGAACAACTGGAACGGATTGGATAACGAAGCACTGACGCGTTTATATTATTATTTCTTTAAACTCATATTCCTGCATCTTTATATTGAATTTGTCTGTAAGTCCTGTAAAATTATTTAGGGGGGCTTAAGAATAGTTTAGGGAGGCTTCAGCACCCCTAAAATAGGCCTAACGACGCCACTGGTTCTGAAAGTGTATGACATTGCTACAAAAGCCTCCTTTTGAACCTTTATTTTTAAAAGTGTTCTTGTCTTAATATTTGTTTATTTAAGAAATTATTTAAATTATCAAAATAAATTATTAGTGCTGTCAAATGATTAATTGCAATTAATTGCATCCATATTAAATGTATTAAATATATTCATATATAATATAATTAATGTTAATATAAATATATGCATGTAAATATTTTCTAAATATATACTGTGTGTGTGTATTAGTATTATTAATGATGATTTCTAAGATGATTTTAAAATACATAATACCATAAAATAAGGTAAAATACTATTGCTCCAGTGCTGTTCTCTAAGCAGTGTTAGTGTGTTCAAGAATGTGCAGTTGGCCAGCGTGACAGTTATGTGTGGACAGCTGGGCTCTGGCTCCTGTTAGATAAAGAAATGTCCACCCAACCCTCATTTTAAACAAATCATCAGTTATAGTGGGCCAAGAGGGTGACTGTGGGTCATCTGCTTTTGTTCACAGTGTTCTCGTACAGACTCTTTGCATTGACGAATATCTTTGCCCTTCCAACACATTCATAATTCTGACCTTACAAAGTACTTTAGGTGGTTCACCTTCTTTGGAGTAATGAAACAAGACAACAATAGACTCAGAACAGGAAGTGTATCATGCTAATGGATGTGCACACTCTCTGGGATTATATTTGGTTTCAGCGCTGCTAATATGCGAGCGGCGACAGTCACTTGCGTACATCCATGAATCAGACTGATTGCTGGCATGTCAGTGGAAACAGAGGTGGGGGAGAAAAGATGACACTTTCATAGCGTTGACAGATGGGAAGTGATTTGGAGTTGGTGGCTCACTCAGGATAGGTTAATTAGACTGATAAGCAAAAACGTGTTCAGTTTGGCACGGTTCACTCTCATAGTTTAATGCAGCCGTCTTACAGTCATCATATGTCCTTCTATATTTGCTATTTGCTTTTTTTTTCTTCTGTTCTGAAAGTGCTTATGGCATTCAGTCAAAGCGTGGGTATGCTGAATTGGACCGTCCAGGCAAGGAATTGCTGATTTTTATAGGCAGAATGTGGATTCTTATTGATGGGTGTTTCTTTAACTTTTGGCACTTTTATGTCCCAGGGGTTGATTAAAAAGAAGAGATTTTAGATCCAGACTTTCAATCTATGAAATTGCATCATAAATTTGAATAATTATATATTTAAAGATATGATCAATAAGTTAATTAATCATAAACTATTTTAATACACTACCATTAAAACGTTTGGAACTGGGAAGATTTTTTATTTTTGTTACATTAAACAAGGCTGCATGGATATGAAATATTGGAGTTCGAAATATCTTTTTTTGTATTGTACTAAATATAATGTATTCCTGTTAAGGTAAAGTTGAATTTTCAGCAACTAATCTATCTTATTAATCTTAATGCTGATATTGTTATTATCAATATTCAAAACAGTTGTGCTGCTTAAATTTTTGTGGAAACAAATTTTTTTTTTCAGGATTCTTTGATGAATAGAAAATTCAAAGGAACCGCGTTTATTAAGAAAATCTTATGTAATATTATAAATGTCTTTACTGTTAGATTTTACATGTTTTATTAGTAAGAGGCATTTGTAAGAGCTGATTGTGTTATGGTCTCTTTAATTGTAACTGCATATTAATTTCATTTTTTATTCTGCTGTGATGAAGACATTAATCGGATGTAAATGGCTTTAGTGACTCAGTCATGTCATAGTGTGTTTGGTGTTTTGTGAGATGTGTCTATGATGTTACTCTGTGAAAAGGACAGCGCACGGAATACTACTTATTGTCTGGTGTGTTTAGGCTTTAATATTTCATGAAGTGAAGGGTGCAAACGTCCAAAGTAAGATCTTGCTCTCTGGTATGCCACAGATGAATGGAATAAAACTTGAAGAGGAATTTTTCTGACTGTGGTTTGCTTTGAACATTTAAAATTTTAGTCCACAGGGATTTAAAAAGGCATTTAAACTAGCTCCATGTTTTGCCCTTTTGTGCATATTCACCTCTGATGTGCTGAATATCTTATAAAACAGCAATGTACAGTAAAGGAAAGAACAGAAAATAATGTGAAAGATTTTATTTTTATGTGTTGTATAACCAGAGAGATTTACATTTTGTGTGTGTATGTGTTCTAAGTCGTATTTTGAAGCTTCTAACAAAATGCAAGATGTTGAAATGCTGTTGGAAAAGTAGTTGTTGGATGTCAGTGTTGTTCAGGATGGATGAGACAAAGCTAAAACCAATGGTTACAGTAGCATCATGTTGAACCAAAAAAAACCCCAAAACTCTTTGACCAAAGAACCTTAAAGCTTTATTTGAATGTTTAAACATAATTTCGAGAGGATCGCTGAACGAGTAATCATACACAGCTGATGGCCCGTTACCTAATCATCCCTTGTTCATTTGCGCCCAATCAAGTAATTTCCCCTTCACTATAAATTCTCCCAGCTTTTCATTTCCCTGCTTCCCGCTTTCGTGCATGCCTCCTCCACCCCTTCTCCTCCGGTTTCCATTTAGTTCACGACTATCCGGGGGCAGACGGTAAACGAGCCGAACGCCGAACTCTTGCCCACCCATAGTGCTCGGTCCATTAGGGTTCGGAGTTCGCCGCTCTCCCGGCTCGCTCCCCAGACAGCACGCCAGATTTGCTTATTTCATTATGAGGAAAGCGTGAACTCTTGAATGTAACTTTCATAATATAGCCAATTAGAAATTCCACATTGCTCGAGCATTAAGACTGTCTTAAAAAGTTGAATCCCAGGTGGACAATGGAACAAGAATAACACTCTAAATTTGCTGTGAGGAAAGCATGCTGTACAGCCAAACAAGCATTACAAAAATCACACGTGTACTGGAGTTCTGTAAATACGAGTGGACAGAAATGTCTAACAATTCTGCTAAGGAGACTGATTGACAATTATAAGCAATGCCTACACTGTTATTTTCCCCAAATTGATGGTGTACTTATTTTTTCCCAGGTAATTGCTTTCCTTACTTTTTTGAGAAATAATTGAACAGAGAAATTGCAACAAAATATCAGATTTGAACAAGCTTTTGTGTGTCCTAATGTCACACCTGTTCTATATTTTCAATGATGATCACTTTGACATTAACATAACAGTGTAGTCAAATTCTCTCTTTTTTTTTGGCCAAAGTAAAATAATTTTCCTGTGTGATCAGTTGCAATGCATTGAGTTTCTTTGACATGCACCAATCCAGTATCACTCATATCTGCTTAACATTTATAACATGTAATAATCTTACATGTTCCGACATATGATGGCTTTTGTACTGTCATCCTTACTGTTCTTTTATTTGAGTCCTGCTGTTTCCAAGAATCCTCCCACTGAACTCAATCAATGGAACATTGAAAGACAGCTGGGCACTTAAAGGACCCTTCCACATTTACCCTTGACCTTCAATTCTGCTGCTCACTCCCCACTCGCTGCACTTGAGGAAGAATTTAACAGCATGTGGTAGCAATAAAGACCTTATGTTCAATAATTCTATAACGGTGACAGTGTTTTCTTGGAACTTCAGCGAGAAGACTTACATTGTATGTAAATTATGCATATTGCAATATTGTGAGCCTATGAACACAATATTTAGGGATTTTACTTACAGATTATCCAGTGCTTTTTGGAGTTGATGACACTGCTAAATGTTATCTTTACCAAATATAAAGCTACCCATTTTGTACACTATAATATACATTTTAATGTTATAACATCTAAATTCACTATTAAATGATGGATTTTAGTTTCAGGGTTTTATTTTTGTGCATCCTTAATGGACATTTAGACCCATTCTTTGTGTCTTTATGTTTTCGTTTTGTCATTACAATTTATTGTGCTGTGGAAACTTGCTATCTTTTTCCATTCAGCAAACTTACACCACAATAGGCTTAATTTACCATTATTTAACTTTTTCTTTCTTAAAGCAGTTTGACATGTTTTCTTTCCTGATCAACCACAAAGCAAACAGCACAGCTTCATCTTTCTGTCTTTTAATATTCAACAGCTGCCCAGGGCGCTGGGTTTGTTTGAACATAATAAATACCATGTTTGTCTAAAAAATGGCGCACCCTTCGATTCCCTGGAACTGAAGGTAGCATGCTTTCCATCAAAATGTAATTCCTCCCATTTCAAAGGTTTATTCTTTCATAATCAAAATGTTCCTGCTTTAATGCAGTCTGACCACCTCTGAGTTGCTTCACAGACTCTTGATGGAGGAAATTATATCAGGCAGAAATCAGACCTGCATGAGGATCAATAGAATTTGCTAGTGAATCTTCACAGGTGAATGTATTTCTCGCCTCAGTAATAAGACTATGTCCGCAACTAATGAGGAAGACTTATAGGATCTTGTACCTTTTGGAGACAGAAATCCATCGCTAAATCCAGCTGCCAGAATTGTGGCATTTTGTCTTGTCATATATAGCCCTCGGGTGACATGGCAGCATCTCTCCATTACCAAAGGCACCATCTCGAGAGGCCGCATTTTGCAAATTACACGTCACATGGTAGTTTTTCAGTGCCTCCACTGCTGATTTCCTGTACTCAGGAGGACACTATACAGCTCAATGTTTGGTTTGTAAATTTTCGTAAGCATGCAATTGCGCACGAGTTTGAATTAGAGTTGAATGCTCCACTTGGATGATAGATGCTGTACGAAAGAAAAAGTGTTAGTATTGGTTTTGCCATTACAAATAAAAATAATTTATTGCCCAAGAAATGCACTCTGTTATAAGTGTCCTTTAAAGAGCGTAATAGCGTGAAACATTTATTATGTTCTTTCTTATGTTTCTTCCTTTTAGTTTCCAGGGAAACCTTAAAAATTTCCACTCACGTCTCCATTTTTGTGTGACCTTTGTAATGCGTCTCATTTCTCTGCTTTGCTTTACTTAGCATCACCTAACTCTTCTTTGAAAAGATTTGATCTGAGTGAAATGTGCTTTGTACTATTTCTGTTACTATTTTATTGAAATGTTGTGTACATTCACCTGATTGGGGATCTTTAGACCTCATTTCAAATGCTCAGCGTTGCCTCAGATTGAGCCGCGGTGTCTGAAGCCAGCTACTTAATCCTGCTCCAGATCTTCCTCAATACTGTTCGTTTGCAGTGTGTTGATGGATATTCCCATGTTATGCTGTATTGATTGCTGTTTTAACATCTAAAGGACAGATTCCTCTCCTCTGTCCAGCATGCTCAATATTTTGTTTCAGGCTTACGATTCACATTTAATTAACCCACTCTCCACTAAAATAAATCAATATGTAGATTTAGAGAAAACTACTCATGTTTGGCCCTGGAACACAACACAAATTCCAGATTCCACAAGCGTTTCAAAAGGCGTATGATGATCAAGGTTAGTTTTTGAAAAGAGTGAATCTAATATTAGATAGCCACACTGGAAATAACACTGGTGTTTTCACATACTCAGCACTTATTCCGATGACACCGGTCTGACAATTTACATCGCCGCAAAAGTGTGGTTTATGCGACGTCTTATTCATAGCAATATTATGAGCAAGGTTTTCAAGTAATCAAATCTTGATCAGCACCAATGGCAGCTAAAAAAACAGAAATCCAGGTTTTATTAATTGTATAGGGACTGTAGAAATGTACAAAATATACTTGGTAGTGTTCCCTCATGTAACCTGGTATACTCTGATGTTGATTTTAATTATTCAAAGCACATACTGTAGTATAAGAGAAAAAGGACTAGATATGGATTTGCCTTTAGTCATTGTGGGCTATGCAAGCGCACAAGCTAATACAGTGAGAGAGTTCTTGCTGCTATAGGGAACAGTGATATTGAACTCTGATTTGCTCTGTAGAAACTTCGCTGCGAGCTAATACTCCTGACTTCATGATTGCACCAAATTGATTTCATGTCATGTACTCAGTGCAATGTGTGTCGCTGATGTTGTCTTGTGTCTTTTACTTAATTTTGAAGTTCCCCTGTCTGTTTTTAGTTAGACGGAGGTGCTAAAAGTTGGAGGGCTGTAGCTCCCTCCATTTATTTTGCATTTGGCTGATATTAAAATATGTAACCAACCTCCGTTCTTGTATTAAAATACACTTGGTTGTTGCATTTGTGCATTCCACATTTACATTAGTGTAAAAAAGTTTGCATTTAACCCAAAAATGTACACTTATGTCTAATGTTGTTCCAAACCCAGAAGACCTTTGTTCATCTTCGGAACACAAATTAAGATATTTTTGATGATATCAGAGAGCCATCTGACCCTCCATAGGCAATACAACTGAAGTGATCCCATATCCAGAAAGGTAGGAAAAACACTGGTAAAACAGTCCACCAAATAATCCTGAAAAAAAAGTAGCACAGTTTCTACAAAAACGTGAATAGGAAAAACATGAAAGGCAATGGCAATTTATGTTAATGTAATATGGTAATATGATCCCGTTTATGCACCCCGATCAAAAGTCTAGCTGCCGAATTCTGGACCAATTATAATCGGAATAAAGCTGACTAATCCCAACATAAAGTGAGTTACAGTAGTCTAATCTTGTGGTAATGAAAGCATGGATTACTTTCTCAAAGTTTTTAAATGAAAGAAAAGACTTTGTTTTAGACAAGAGTCGCTACTGAAAAAAAGGAAAATTTAACAGAATTTATCTGTCTATCAAACCTCAGATGTTCATCAAACACCACACCCAATTTTTTTACATATTGTTTTACAACATGAGGATAACCCACCAAGTTTAGGACAGTATCCAGTCCATCTAAATTCCATTTTATAGGCAGATACATTTTTGTATCATCAGATTATGAAAGATAATGTAAAAATATCTGCATATCTGGCTTAATATTGCATTGAAGTCAATGTTCATGTTTGGCTTATGAATATTAAATAGCTAACATGATTGGAATATTGCCTAGAATTATCACAGTGAGCAAATTTTCACAAGTCTTTGTTGCATTGTCACATCACAAATGCCTGAATTCAGCCTTTTATTCCCATGACGATTGTGATCACACGTCTTGTTTTTTTAGTGTGTTTTCTCAGTTTATATATATACAAATGTAGTCATTTCATTTGTCATGTCTTTTTATGCTGCATCATTTAGCACGCTTTTGTTTCTTTGTTCATTTTGGTGTCACATAATAAAGCTGCTTTTAGATGCTTCTAACCCCTGTTCACTGACATCAGACAGATGTGTGAGCTAGAACTGCTAGAAAACAGGAGTTGGACTTGCCATTTTTGTGAACAGATGGTGAAGCCCAAGACACATAGTTTGTAACCCATATGTACATCTACTCACTGTTGAACTGTGACCATATTTCCTGCAGCAGAACTTTCCACATGCTGTCGTTTTTTGCTATGTGAACTCTTTGCCCTCTGCAGAGGCAATAAACACTAAGATCAGGTAAACTTAACACAATAAATGAATCTGTATCTTTTTGGATTTGAATGTTGTACTCACCTCTGCCTTCACCAATTGTTTGTCAGCGTATTGATTGCCTAACCACAGGAAACTGAACTCTGAAATATGCAGCAGATCAGTTGTTATGCTTCCCTTGGGTAGACTGGAAAACAGCTTGATACATCTTTATCCCCAAATTCACAGCTGTCATCTTGTAACTCTTCATCATCACCTGAGCTATATGGAAGTGGAAAAAGACAACATAATAAAATAAAGGGATATATTTTGCAAATCTCACTGTGAGAACACTCAGCTACATCAATTTCTGTCAAGATAATTTTTTCCCCACAAAGTTAGGACGTTCCAGAAAAACCTGAAAGACATGCTCAGTAATAAGAAGGACCTAATAAAGGTTTTAATGGAAAAAAAAAGATTTTAGCAATTAATGTAATTTGAGGTTTTTGTTAAGACAGCATGAACCGGATCTTTGCCTCCATATTGTGAAGTACTTCTGAGAGAAACAGAATACTGAATGAGGAAAATAGATGGCACGGTTTGTTTTTTCTGCTGTGAATTGATTGGATGTAGTAAAGCAGGCGTTTAGCCATTTTCCATTACCCTTCAAATTGCGCAAATTCCGAATTGCAAATCGAAAATACTCCTAATGGAAAGACGACAATTTCACAAAAACTCCCATTTATCTCAAATAGGTTTTTACTTTTGCATGAGGTGGAAAAGGAAAAAGGAGTGTTCCGCAAAACTGCAATGGAAACGTTTTTATTATTATTATTATTTTTTTTACATTTACAGGTCACGTGGCACATGAAAAAAGTAATATGATCATTCTTCAATGTATTATAACCTCCAAGAAACACATGTTTGTTTTTGGGTTTAAGTGGCTTTCCCTGGCATAAATGCGTAGACAGTTTAAACTGCACACATCTGTAGTGTCGTTTGACTCTGATAGGGACACTGAAGCTGTTTGCGGCCACTCGGTTGATTCATATACGCCTCCTTTGTATAAATATATCCAAAATCCATTAAATCGTTGCTATGACTTTTGTTGAGAGGCAAATAGTTATGTTTTAGCCGCATAACAGTGGTTAATGGAAATGCTGTAATTTCACTATATTTTTTTTATCATCATTTATAAAATATCACCAAAGTTTTGTGCAAATCTGTAATGGAAACATGGCTGACAGTTTTCTGTTTATATATATTTTATTTACACTGCTCAATAAAAAAAATGGAAACACTTAAACAACACAATGTAACTCCAAGCCAAACTGCCCACTTAGGAAGCAACACTGATTGACAATAAATTTCACATGCTGTTGTGCAAATGGAATAGACAACAGATGAAAATTATAGACAATTAGCAAGACACCCCCAATAAAGAAGTGGTTCTGCAGGTGGTGACCACAGACAACTTCTCAGTTCCTATGCTTTCTGGCTGATGTTTGGTCACTTTTGAATGCTGGCGGTGCTTTCACTCTCATGGTAGCATGAGACGGAGTCTACAACCCACACGAGCGGCTCAGGTAGTGCAGTTCATCCAGGATGGCACATCAGTGCAAGCTGTGGCAAGAAGGTTTGCTGTGTCTGTCAGCGTAGTGTTCAGAGCATGGAGGCGCTACCAGGAGACAGGCCAGTACATCAGGAGACGGGGAAGAGGCAGTAGGAGGGCAACAACTCAGCAGCAGGACCACTACCTCCGCCTTTGTGCAAGGAGGAACAGAACGAGAGCTGCCAGAGCACTGCAAAATGACCTCCAGCAGGCCACAAATGTGCATGTGTCTGCTCAAACGGTCAGAAACAGACTCCATGAGGCTGGTATTAGGGGAAAAACGTCCACAGGTGGGGGTTGTGCTTACAGCCCAACACCGTGCAGGACGTTTGGCATTTGCCAGAAAACACCAAGATTGGCAAATTCGCCACTGGTGCCCTGTGCTCTTCACAGTGGAAAGCAGGTTCACACTGAGTACATGTGACAGATGTGACAGAGTCTGGAGACGCCATGAAGAATGTTCTGCAACATCCTCCAGCATGACCGGTTTGGCAGTGGGTCAGTAATGGTGTGGGGTGGCATTTCTTTGGAGGGCCGCACAGCCCTCCATGTGCTCACCAGGGGTAGCCTGACTGCCATTAGGTACCGAGATGAGATCCTCAAACCCCTTGTGAGACCATATGCTGGTATGGTTGGCCTTGGGTTCCTCCTAATGCAAGACAATGATAGACAGTTCCTGCAAGACGAAGGCATTGATGCTATGGACTGGCCCGTCTGTTCCATAGACCAGTCCAGGAGTTGTCCAGGTCTGGGAGGAGAGACCTCAGGAGACCATCTGCCACCTCATCAGGAGCATGCCCAGGCATTGAAAGGACGTCATACAGGCACGTGGAGGCTACACACACTACTGAGCGTCATTTTGACTTGTTTTAAGGACATTACATCAAAGCTCAATCACCCTGTAGTGTGTTTTTCCACTTCAATTCTAAATGTGTGACTCCAAATCCAGACCTCCATGGGTTAATAAATTTGATTTCCATTGAAAATTTTTGTGTGATTTTCTTATCAGGACATTCAACTATGTAAAGAACAAGGTATTTAATTAGTATATTTTATTCATTCAAAACTAGGATGTGTTATTTTGGTGTTCCATTTATTTTTTTGAGCAGTGTAATGCCCCCAACTTTTAACCAATAGTCTACCTTACGAAACAACACAGATGTGGAATAAGGCGGTTTTGTTGGTGAGAACACCACTGGTAATCTGGCAGCATGGGAGAATTTAGGCAGGGTTAATGAGTTTGGCCCCAGCAGGTACTGTGGGGTTCTTGCACACCTGTCCTCTCACTGATCTGAAAAAGAAGACCCTTCCCCATTCATTTTCAATTACCCCCCACCGAACCCATGCACACTTGAGGGGTTCTGTTATATGTTATATACAAGTTAGAAGTCTTTGAGGACTGCTTCATCTCTTATTTATCTTTAACACTGGGGTTATTTTAAGGTTGATAATGACTAATTGCAGACACGGAGACCAGAAGAAATGTGATTGAATGCCTCCATGTTGTAGGTTGGCAGGTGACCCATTTCCCAAGAATATTTAATTGGGTCTTTTAGACTGATTACAGCCAATGACTCTTTAAGGGACAGTTGGCCTACAAAGCTTGTAGATTTCAGATGAGCTGCAACTGAAACTCATTTGTTGGCAATCTTCATTCAGGAAGTGACTCGCTCTTGTTTTCCTTTCGTCTTTTCATGACTGAAGAAATAAAACCGCTGTCTGACTTAAGTTTGTCTGAACTCAGATAAATTGCTGTGAAAGGAAAGAAATCTGCAGATCTTTCCCACAAATGCTGTTGATGGACGATTTATCTTCCCTTGTTTGTTGCAGCCTAGCAGATGCTTTTGGAAATGAAAAAACGAATAGAGGCGAGGGAATTTTACTCTGCTAAACATCACTTTGTCACTTTCATTCCACAGTGTTTTCCTGGTCAGGTTTGTTTGGGTGTTCATACATGGCAGATGCTCAGTTGTGAAAATGATAGCAGGAAGAATGCTGCAAAGTGATTTTTTTGATCAATATTAATGCTGTCTGGACAAATCCTTCCACAGTGTTAACAAGGCATTCCTCAGGGTCTGAATGCGAGTGTCATGTATGCATAATGACCCCTCATTGATCATCTTTCCTGTAAAAAACAACAACCACAAATGTATTTCAAAAGGGCTGTGGGGGGTGGGCTAATATAGGGAAATTTGGAAGTGTTTTAATTTTGATATTAAGAAAATCACGATTCAAATCCACTATTATTGTCAACAATGAGAGCATTTTGTTCTTCTTAATAATTTTTTGAAAACACTTTGTGACATTCATTTTTCCATCTAATAAAATAACAAATCACTGACTATGTCATCATCAACAGAAGTGCTTCAAAGCCCTTGGGGATCAGATGGAGTAAGTGCGCAGCTACGAATTAAAAACGATGTGAATCGTAACTGACGGCTGAATCAGTATCTGTCAGCAGATCATCATTGCGCTTGCTTGGAATAAAAGCTATTTAATTAAACCCTTTTGAGCATCATTCATAGAATCTGTCAAAAATCGACAATCTGTTGCCACTTTCATCTTCTTTTTGTAGTGAAGATGATAGAGCAAGTAGGAAACCTTCAGAGATATTTATTATATTTAGTACTGCAGTTTAAAACAGACATGCTAATGAAATTTGCAACCAAAACTATAAATAAGCAGATGAGGTGCTGTCATTAATTTATTCCCGATGCAACCTCTCTAACCAGACTGTAAGAGAAATTAAGTGGAAATCTTGACAAGCAACGAGGGAGAGGACGACAACGCTCCATAATCTGTCTCCCGGGAACACTTTTCCACATTTCCTTAAAAAGCTTTTACCCATATTCCAAGGATATGTAGATGGGGTCACAGCACCTCACAAACTCGCCTCATTTAATATGTGAGAAAAATAACCAATTAGTTGTAAAGGATGCATGGGGGATTTTGTGCAAACATGCTGAATAGAGACTATGTATGCTGATGGGAATTACGCATTTACATGTAGCACATGGTCGTCCTTGTATTTCTATTTAAACCAGCTGGTTTCAACATTAAGACTCCAAAGGCCTTCGGGCGCGTGTGTGATGGAGAGTGCTTCACGTCTCCTCACTCAGCACCTGCGTACAGACTCTCTGTCATAAAGCAGTGCTGTTTGCCCATCTAATCTGTAAAGCAAACAGGGTAAAGCAGTCGCTGCATTACTAAAAAAAAAAATCACATTTGACAAAAGAGAGAGAGTTATGCATGCATGTGTTTTTGCCAGGCAGCCTCTCGTATGTGATGCGTGTTCACCCTCACAACAAGAGTGGGAAAATATGAGAATACATTACGCCACCCCACCATTGGATTCAGTAAATGCTTGAAGGTCATCGTGGGAGCAGGGAGACGTTGTCTAAATGGTATGGAAATGCAATGCAGGTTTTACTCACACATCACTTTTGTCCATTTGGAAAAGCAGTGTGCACTCCTGTTGGCTTTACATATTCCACCTTTGCTGCGGAATTGTTTTCGTTACAATTTTACCTTCTGGATTGTGAGTCGCGGGGATTCAAATTCCTGGGTCGAATGTGAAGGTTGTTGTTTCATGTCTCAGTTTTTCATCCTTTTTACACATATTCTATTCTATTGTTTCACAGCGATATGCAAATGGTTTTAGAATTCTACAGTGTAAAGTTGGGTATGTAGGGACTTCTTTTATGTATCCCTGTAGATACATAAAACTAAAGGCAAACAAGGATGCAAGAGCCAATTCAGGTAAAGGCACAAACCCTTTTCTTCTGTATGGACTACCCTTGTGGCTACAAATGATTTCCCATATGGCTCTGCCGGGTTTTGTAGCACAGTATGTGTCAGGGTTGATTTGTTGAAGACTGAAGATATCTTCGAACTGAAAATGATATGGCAAGAGGACCAGATATGATATCTGCTAGTTGTTGTTATGGTTCTATATCTCTTGGAGTCAAAATGTTACATTCAACACTTTTTTAACACATTTTTATGTACGTCTTGTGAAGATATTATTAAATATAAATAAACCACTGAATGTTTTAGTAAATAATGTACAAATGTATTTTTGTTGTATGGCATTGATGCATTTATTGTAGATTTATTCTACATTTAATATATATTTGTTCATTCATTTATTGCCACATTTCATGATTTAATTAGAATATGTTGGCATATGCTTTTTAATAAAAGATTAATCATTAATATAACCACAGTACTGTATAAAGCCATGGCAGGAAATAATACAAATCTTCGAGAGAACAAGGATTCATGGTTGTAAGTGATCTGCCATATCAGTGATCTCTTTCATATATGACTGGCTTTTATGGATCAGGCTGAGGATGAGCAAGCATTGATACGGACACAAGGCAGTGCCATTTTCCGAATCCATTGAAACTAAGCCCTTCGCAGAACATCTTAAGATAAATGTACCAAGCTAACACAAGAAGACAAGGTGACATTTTCAACTAATTGTCACCTAATCTGTACTAGTAAGGCCATGTGTGTGATGACTGATCCTGGGAGTTTGTTCGAGGTAGCTTGTGAAATGTCAGCGGCGATTAAAAAATTCCCCAACAGCGACTACAAAATAAGTGGAAAATGTTATTGCTTTACAAATTCATTAATACCTAAGAATGAAAAGTCTGTCATGATATACTCATACAGTGGTAAAAAAGTATTTAGTCATCCACCAAAAGTACTCCCATTTAAAAAGATGAGAGACGTCTGTAATTTTCAGCATTTGTGTGCCTCAACTATGACAGGCAAAATAAGGGAAAAAATCTGGAAAATCACATTGCAGGATTTTTAACGAATTAACTGGTAAATGCCTCGGTAAAATAAGTATTTGGTCTCCTACAAACAAGAAAGATTTCTAGCTCTCACAGACCTGTAACTTCTTCTTTAAGAGGCTCCTCTGTCCTCCACTTGTTACCTGTATTAATGGCATGTGTTTGAACACGTTATCAGTATAAAAGACACCGGCCCACAACCTCATACAGTCACACTCCAAACTCCACTATGGCTTAGACCAAAGAGCTGTCAAAGGACACCAGAAACAAAATTGCAGACCTGCACCAGGCTGGGAAGACTGAATAGGTAACAATAGGTAAGCAGCTTGGTGTGAAGAAATTAACTGTGGCAGTAATTATTAGAAAATGGAAGACATACAAGACCACTGATAATCTCCCTCGATCTGGGGCTCCACGTAAGATCTCACCCAGATCTCATCCCAGAACCACATGGAGGGACCTAGTGAATGACCTGCAGAGAGCTGGGACCAAAGTAACAAAGGCTACCTTCAGTAACACACTCAAATCCTGCAGTGCCAGATGTGCACTGTATTAAGGAGAGGATGAACGGGGCCATGTATTGTGACATATTGGGCAAAAACCTCCTTGCCTCAATCAAAGCTGATCGTGGCTGGGTCTATCAACATGACAATGACCCAAAGCACACAGCCAGGAAAACCAAGGAGTGGCTCCGTAAGAAGC
>JAUMHP010000046.1:4862962-4875318 GCA_032361065.1 Enteromius trimaculatus
GTAAGAAGCATATCATGGTTCTGGAGTGGCCTAGCCAGTCTCCAGACCTAAATCCAATTGAAAATCTTTGGAGGGAGCCGAAACTCTGTGTTGCTCAGCGACAGCCCCGAACCTGACAGATCTAGAGAAGATCTGTATGGAGGAGTGGGCCAAAATCCGTCCTGCAGTGTGTGCAAACCTGGTGAAGAACTACAGGAACCGTTTGACTTCTGTAATTGTTAACAAAGGCTTCTGTATCAAATCTAAAAGTTTTTTGACTCAAGTGATCAAACAAACGGACACAGTTTACCAACTGAACCTTCAAACCTGTTTGACTGACGTTCTTCTGTTTAACATAAATGGAGATATTTTGATATATATACTTTATATAATGGAAGTCAGTGGGCACCAAAACGGTTTGGTTACCAAAAAGAAAGTAAATCATATGGTTTGCAACACAGTAAGGGTGAGTGCACGATGACAGAACTTTCATTTTATGGTGAACTATTCCTTTAAATGCATTAAGTCTGCTTGATTTATTAACTAAAATATATTCTAAAGCATATTAGAATAAAGCAACATATACTACTTTGAATTTTTTAATCGTGAAATTGTTAATTTATTGAGTAATCTTAGATTGTGTAACTATTGCTTAAGCACAAACTTATGCTTATTATAGGAAAGGATGCACTTCATTTCAGTCTCTCATATTATGTGGGAAATACATGCACTGAGAGCTGAATGAGGTGCTTTTTAAATGGCAGGCATTCCGGTGCAATTACTCATTTATGCCTGTGAACCGAGCTCAGCGGTACTGTATTTGACAGTAAGTGACGGTCCTCCCTGCGGAGCAGCGCTGTGTGTTGACTTTCTTGTCACACAGTGATTGGCCCTCCAGGAACATAGTGAGAGCTTTAGAACATGCGTCGTAGGGGGCTTCAAACAGCTGGTCTCTGGGACTTACTAACTGTGCATATAAGGCTTTAATCCTACGCTGCATCCCAGCCTTTTGTAAGTGCAGTTGCAAAGCCAGACTGCTGCTGTCAGACTGCGGAATGAAGACACTGGAAGTTTTTCTTCAATAACTAAATTTTATTCCAGTCCAATTTGATTTTTGGTTTTCTAAAGCTTTATTATTTTGTTCATTAAATTGTTTCTAAGAAATCTGGACTGCAATACTATAACCAGAATTCACTTCGGTGAGCTGTGGAAGTTAATATAGTATTTGTTCCTAAGCCTTGAAATATTGTCTTAGGAAGCATAGCATGCAGTGATTGTGCACCTTGGTTTGGCTGCTATTTGACTAGCAGCCTGTCAGTATTCACACGAAATGCTTTGACAGGGCAGAGAGGTGGAACTTTCCCGGTGTGGAGCCGCCTGTTCCCCCAATGTGCGCTGCCTTACGGGCTTCCACCTGATTGATGTTACCTGTCATATTCTAAACACGTCTATTTTTCTCCTGTTGTGCCATATGTTAAGAGAACACTATAGGTAAAAGAGGCTGTTTAGCTTTCCTGTCTTAACATTGCCACAAACACCCCACTGTCATTTACCTTTCCACTGAGGCTGCCCGTGTTTGAAAGTAACACCTTGTATGAGGGAATGTTAATGCTTTTTCGTAACCTTTTTTTTTCCTCAATCAAAACTGTATTTTTTTTAATAAATGTTGCTAAATGATAAAACCATGTCACCATTATATGTACCATAACCTTTACAATTTCAGTAATCATAATTTTATGAATTTGTAATGCCTTCAGCATTTTTTTTTTGCTGCTGTTGGTTTCTTGTGTATTGCTTTATTTATGAGGGCACTGTGCATTTCTTTCTACCTCATTCGAGTCTCATTACAGTAATCTTTGTGACACCTCAAAGTGAACATGTGCTTCTGTTGACCTGTGAGATGCTACATCTGGTCCAGCTTTTTGTATTGCTGTTTTGTGTTGTTCTAAAAATACCCTGCAACACTTTACAATAATGATACATTTTTAATATTAGCTGACTGCATTACCAAACACAAACTGACAATGAACATTAACTCTACAGTATTCATTAATCTTTTAACAATTAACATTCCAAAAAGGGAATTTTGCAACGACGCCACTGAAGGACAATGTTGGTTTCCTCAAATAACCTAAACCCTTTTTTTTTTCTCAGAATATTTTAATAATCGAAATAATTTTTTTCCACTACAAAGAAACTTGTATGCGATGGAAAGGTTTTGTGGATGTTAAAAGAACCCTTCATGCAAAAAAATAAATAAATAATAAAAATAAAAATAAAAGGTTTGTTTCAAAGTTAGTTATTTTTCTGTGAACAAACATGCACATTGAACAAACTGCTGGCACCTTATTGTAAAGCAGATATTGCAGCCAAAGACTTTTTTGTTTTACATGTACTGTATTTTCATTTCTTTATTTTCAGCTGTCCTTAATGACTTTTCAGCTAAAGTTGGAGGCATCTTCCTCAAATGCAGGCTAATTACAAAAGCAGCATATGGCCAAGGAGTTTTGGTCATTGCCTTATATGATGAATGAGAACTGCATAGTTTTTCTCAGTGTGTGCTTTTCGAAATGCCGGGCTTTATCTCTACTAATCTTGAGTAAATTGCAGGTGACTGCTGACAGAGGTCTTGGTGCCAAACCTTGTCAGAAAGACTTTCTTGAGATCTATTCCTATTTTGTCTAGTATTTAATATTTTCTTATGTAGCAGAAACGTGAATATGCATAGCATTCAGTGTATATTATATAATTTCCAGAGTCGCTGTTAATAATTTGTTCTTTTTCATCGATCAGAAGCCATTTTTAAAAATTGTGAGGAAATAAATGAATCCTACTCCCCAGTAAAAGCAAACCTCCTTCTATTGCCGGGATTTACAGGGGTAAGTAGCTTCATTCAAATTTAGTAAGATTAACTAAAATGAAACCGCTCAGTCTCCCATTACAGTACGTTTGAAAGAATCACTGAAGTATTCCTGTGCTCACTTTCATAATCATTTTGTGGAAAGTGAAATTGGATTGAAAGTGAAGCCTCTGATCCTTTGATCCTCTGATCTGAATTGAAAATGATACCATTGTTTTTTGTAAATATTTTATCATGAATGTATCATGTTAATTATTCATGTATCTTTAGTTACGTTTATTCTACAGTGGTCAATATTTTAATTCAAATACACTTATCCATGTATTTGAACAACTACAGTCATTATAAAATACATTTTAATTAAAGCAAATATGCCAATGTGTATCCAACTGGGAAAAACCTTTCCAAATCAAACAAAGATTGATTAATTTGAAAGCATAAAGCAATGCCAGTTGTGCAAAGATTGGGGTTTGTAAAACCATGTTGTTTTGTTTAGTGCCTCAAAGAGAGATGTGTGCTTAGAGTTGGGGAAAATTACTTTGTGTACAGTACATTCTAACAGTAATTTAATTTAAAATGTGCACTTTCTGGAATGCTTGGAAGCTAAAAGTAAATTCTGAATATAACTCATCATAAAAGTAAGACTCGATCCCCCCCAGCATTTGACTTGTATCTCTTCTGTATGGCTGACGGCTAGGCTGGTTTGCAATTTTAATCTTTGTAGGCTAAAGTTAGGGCTTCTGTAGTGCATAGTTCACAGATATTTCCCTTTCCAGCTGTAGCTCCATTACATCTTTGCTCTCAACAGTTTATTGTGTTTTCATTTCATTTTACTGTGAGGCCACAAAATCTTGGAAATTACCAGTTAACGTTATAGACTACTCTGGGATGGCACAAGCCAGTCATTAATGGGTCATGCTGAATGCATGCAGGAAACTTGCTAATTTATTTAAATGTCAGAACTGGCTAGTAAACAGGGTCAGTCATCTCTAGTGGGGAAATGAAGCTGTGTAAGATACATTAAGACCATGTGAGCTCATTAAACACTGAAACCAAGGCAGGATTCGGGGGACGGGTTGCAATGTCTGTGGGTGTCTGGAGAAGTGCTGGGAGGCATGTGATGTCATGCTTGGCACAGTGGTAGGATAACGGACAAAGAGATTGATCATATGGGTGCAGATTAAATCCAAAGGTCCAAAAGCCCACTGTCCACAACCTGCCGTTAGATACTAGCTGTGGGTGTTTTTCAGAGCAAATCACAAGTCTGGACTTGTCACTTTTCGTCACTTTTTTTTCACTTTTTCAGTTGAGGCAGCATGCAGAATTGAAATTTGGAGTAGTTTTTAAAAAAATACAACTTTTTAGATAAAAAGATGGGTGAATAAAATACATATAGGTAGTTATGCATATGTAGATGGATAAGGGGGTAAATAAAATCAGAATCTAAAACCTCAGTGTGTGACTTCATGTTTTACCTGAATAAATACTTTTTTCCATGACATTGATTTTGTATATCTTGCTCACATGTACTCAATCTTCCTCACTGTCAGTACAGGCACTTCTTATCTCCAAAATGTTTTTTTCTCACATCCCCAAATGAGACCCCAGTGATTAAATGTTTGATGCCCATCTGTGTAGTCTGCAGCCCAGAGATCAGGGCCGGCTCCTCCAGCGCTCTCCTACTGAACACCTCCCCTGCATCAACAATGAAAAGATACAGAGAAAATGAAGCCACACTTTCAAGGCAACTCTTGGCTTTAGGGAACCAAAATTACTCTGACATTAGTGCTGCACAATGCACTTCAAACGGTATTCCAAGATTGAACTGCCAGAGAAGATAAGATAGAGGGAGGATCAAGCCCCGGTGATTTGCTTTATCGCTGTCACCGCTGGGGTGCTGTGGTAATTATTTGTGTTTATACAACTGATCCACACGACTCTGATGCTTTTTGATCACAGCGATGTGGTCAACTGAACAAACAGATTGCAGTTCAGGGTACTTTTTAAATTGTTATAAAGCAACCAAAGCAAAACTAAATGTAGTGATAATTCACCAAAAATGCTAATTCTGTCATAATTTTTACCCAATTTCAGTCCAAAGCTATTGTATGGCTTTAGAAGATGTGGAATATAATGCACAGACATGGACGTAGTACACAGACTTTTTTAAATATGACAGCCCTTGCTTACTGTATGCTTTTATTTAAGGAATATGGCAGCATGAACATCCTGCTGTAAAAATGTGAAGTTGACTTCACTTTCTAAGTACTTTTCAGCTGCCACAACTTAAAACAGTTTAAACAGTTAACTGTGTTTTTTTAAAAGGTTCTGTTGACTCAAAATAATTGTTTGTTTTAACTTTTTATTAGTTTTCACATTATTAGGAAAATGTAAGGAAACCGATTGTTCAAGTAGGCTAAGCTAAAAACATGCCAGTGCTAACTAAAAGCATTAAGTAAAACATTGGACTAAAAGTATTTGAAATGCAAAAAAAGTAAAATGCTTGTGCAGACACATGATTAGGGATAGTTTACCTCAAACAGTAAATTCTGTTATCATTTACTATTCCAAACCCTCAAGATTAGTTTTTGAAAGACAGATACTTTTAATGAAACCCGAGACTTCAGTTCATTCACTGAAAGTCCAGGTGACCAAAATATCCACAAATGTCATAAAAGGAATACATTTGAATTGAGTGGATGACTCATTTAAATACATCTTAGAATCTCTTAAGGTTTGGTTACCTTGACTTTTAACAGAGGGACAGAGACTTCTCAGATTTCATTAAAAATGACTTGATTTGTGTTTCAAAGAGTAACCGGAGCCTTACAGGTTTGAAATGACACAAGGGTGAGGAAACTGTTGACAGAATTATTATATCTGGGTGAAATATCACTTTCTAAATCTCAGAAAGCCTTGACTTACATCATCAGCAGGTTTTTCAGTGGCACTAGTTTTTGTTTCAGAGATTTGTGTGCAAGGGATAAGGTCTATGAATAAAGTCAGGGTGTACTTTAACTGTGCAAACCATCCAAATGCAGTGCTTCCAGGAAGTCTTCTCTAAATACAGTCAGAATTCCAAAGGAAATCTGTATTATGTCACAGTTAAAAAAAATAAATAAGAAACAACTGCAAAATATTTCTGGACCGTTATCTGCTTTATGTACAACTAAAAGAGATTAAATATTGTGTAGAACACGGACAAAGTGAACAGTTCAATTATGGCACAGCATGCATATGACCAAATAAGGGCAAATAAGTTAACAATATAAATATATTCTGGTCCAAGATAAGAGCTGAATAAAGCATAATTCATACAGTACGTGATTTATGGAGAATGAAACAGAAAAAAGGTACTTTGCCAACATTGTTTTGCAATAGTTTTCTTCTCTGAAAATGAGTGGAAGGCCACAAACAGCTGTGCGCTTAGCAGTGATTTTAATGCTCTGGGAAAAGAAGTTACAACATAAAATGACATGTCAAATTAGTCTGAATAAATGTATTTTAAAAATGCAGCGATGACAGTGTTCTGAAAAACCCTGTTAAAACAAAGAATGAATTATTAAAGTAGTTCAAATATTAATTAATATGACAGTAACAGTTTAGTTTAAGAAAGAAGCGTTGACAAGCTTACCACAGATTTAACTTGCTGAAGAATTTCATTATGTTTAAATAAGAGAGCTCTCTTTTCACAGAAGAGAAAAACATTACTTACATTTCCTTTGCATGACTCATTTCACGATAAGCTCTGCAAATAAAGACAACAAAATTAACTTGCAAAATACATCTACATCTGACATATAGATTAGTCCATCAGTGCCCTCAAATCAGTTTGGAAGTTTCAAGTCTTCGTGTTGACGTTTGTTTTTCGAGCAATGCATTTTATGTCAGAGGAAATTCATTACACTTTCCCAATCCAATTATTATGTTTTCAAAAAGCATCTGGCAGGTGAACACGATAAAAGACAGCCATTGTGGCAGAGTCGATTCTCATTTTCACTATGACAGTAGAAGGTGATACTTGTAGCATTGTTTTGAAGGCCTCTGCCCCTGCCTTGTCCTCTACTGCTGTAATTATTTAGCTGCTTGAAAGCAATGCTGCTTGACATTTTGTATTCCCTTTGCAGGCTGAGGAAATTGGAACAAAACCGTGCATTATTGCTCGCTCCTTTGTGAGCTTATGGCCCTGAATAGATGTGCTTTGAGCACTTTGCAAGACTGGAAGCAATGCTTATCTGACCATTATTTCAGAGTGCAAAGATTTAATATGACGCACAGGCAGAGAGTTTAACTTCTGTATGCATTTTGTTTTGAAGGTTCACGTGGCAATTTTTCACAGACTCTTAATATCCTCCCTCCTCACAGGGCTTAAGGTGCGTTGGATGTTTTATTGGTTTTAAAGCCTCCGTAAAAGAAGTTTTGACTTGTAAGTAAGAGTTTTTACTTTCTTGCATATCTCCCTGTATGACTTGTGCTGCTGTTCGTGCATTACAATGCAACAGCTTTGATTAGCAGCAGCATTTGTTTGATATTTGAGTTCAGAAGCGTGCCTGCTGCATTCTGCAGCACCTGACTTCATCAAGCTAGACAACTATTAAAATGTTATACAGCATGCATGTAAAGAAAAGTGGTTACATCACTCTATGCTTTTACTTTGATGTCCAGTTCTGAAACATATTGATTTCATCTAACCCTGTTATAATTTAAAAATGAAGAGGACTGGCTTTTCATAGTCTAGTTCGTGTACAGAAATTGTATCTTAAGAGGGTATGAAATTTTCAATTCCTAGTGTGTCCCTCAGCAGGATCTTGTTCTTTGTGTGCATTTCTGGGTCCTTGTGAAATAGTGTGATCGTTTCATCCCAACCAGACACAGGCAAATCTATAATGTGTTTATTGTGTCTTTGGACATTCGCTTCACTATTCCTTGTAAAGCAGGTCACAGTGTGTGGGCAGTGAATCGAGAGGTGTTTTTCTCCGGTGAAGCGGAGCTGCAGTGACGGTTTGTCTTGCGAATATATGTATGTAAGGAAACTAAGTGACAGTGAGGTTATTCATGGTGCTGCGATAATAAATAAGATGTAAAGAAAGTACAAAAATCGAAAGGAAATGCTGTTAATGTGAAGGTGTGAGATGCTACAGAATGAATATTTTTCCTTTTTATTCATTAATAATAATGCTTTGACTTTGAGCACTCGAAATATGAAAGCTAAAAACTAAAAAGACAACAACATTGCTCTGAGCTCTCTGGGCATCCACACTTGAGCTTGTGGTGGGCTTTTCTCAGCATATATCCATAAACTCATTGACTCAAATCAAAGGTCAAATGTCACATTTTCCCAGCATGAGTTATACTGAAGAGTCAATACACTTGGGCAATAAGATATCAGCTATTTTCTCCAACTGGGGAAAAAGACACTGGTCAAGTATATGAATCAACAAGTAATACATTTTGCATTGATTTTATCTTCACAAAGATACATCCTGTTAATTCTGTCCTGACCTACAACAGCCTATTTTCGATTTCGTGATGAGGTGTTTTGTCTACCAGGGCTGCACAACTTTTTACAAATACAAAAGTTGTAATGTAACCAATAAATAGCTATAGTAGCAAAATTAGGCAATGCCAATATTTGATCTAGAATTTTGTTATTCTATAAAGTATTTCCAGAAAGTTAGTTGTCTGAAAATAAGCCAAATTGCTCAACCATGCAACATCAGAACCTTTAAGATGTTACTTGTTTTAAAAGTGTTTTTTTAGATGCCTATAAAAGGGAAATTAATTAAATGAACAAGACTGCATGTTTTTGTGTTCATTATTAATTTTAGTTAATAGATTTTCCATATCTAAGATGTCTAGCATTTGACAACAGATAACACATCAAGGTTATAATAAAGATGTTCGTGCATGTCCCTTGTGTGCTGTGTTTGAGGTATAAGCAAAACTATTTATCAGTATTGTTGGCCTTTGGTTCTTTCAAAGGATACTATTACAGTTTCCACAAGAAAAGAATCATTTCTTTAGTTTGTATGAGGTCTTTTTTGCAGCTCCCCTGAGACATTGTCTGCTTTCTGATATCTTTTTATGAAGCCAATCGAAGTCGTATATTGCAGTGAAATTTACAGAGCTTAGAGAGAACTTATTGCAATAAGATATAATGTCTGGTGTCTAGACCTTTGGTATTTGAAGTGACAACATTTGGTCCAAGGGACTTCTCATCTGTGACAGCTGCTCCAAAATATGACGTCCTATAGGCGTTGCACTAAGTTTTTCCCAAATAGCCTGATTTTGTAGGTTTTCCAGAAACTTTTTCTTTTTTAAATATATTTATTTTGAACAGAAGGACGCATATTTACCCCAGCTTTGCAATGGTACAAATAACACACATGTATAATACACTTGGCTAAAATTCAGTCTTTGCACATTTTCTACTTTGCTGTATATAAAATCTACTTCCTCCTCTTAGCATCGTAGTCCCTATTCTTTAAAATAGAAAATGTATCTTTATTCTTTCATTTCATAAATAGATCTCTGGTTCTGACAAACAGGCATATGGTGCCATGTGGTGTTTTCAAACAAGTAACCTCCAAGTGTGGAGCATTTACACAGTTTTTTTTTTCCAATAAAGTCATAGGCATCCGTTTGGATTTGCATGATGTGTCACTCGGGCCACATGGGTGTGTTATTCAGGAGTCCGCTCTCGTTCTTAGCTCCTCTGAAGATTTCTGGAGCAGATGTTCCTCTCCATGTCAGTTTGAAGGTAATGTGCTTTTAAACTTGATTGGGAGTAGAACAGCTTGTTCCGTCTAAGATCTGTTTGTTGTGCAGTTGATATAGTGAGCTGAAATTATACGCTTTGAAAGAGAGATGCAATGGATAGTAAACAAAATAACGGCGGCATAAAACCTGGCATGTTAACGTTACCTGTGATTACAATCAGCAAACTACTAAAAAGTAGTAATGAAGTACTTATCAAACACCTCATGTCTGGTGGTGTGTGCATTCATATGGGCTCTGGCTTTTTTTAAGAGCAATGTTGTTGGATATTTACAGATTTATTTTGGTTTATTAAGCTGTGAAACTGTTGCCCTGGATTCAACACCCAAGCTCAACTTTATTAGTGAATAACCTATGTACTCTGTATACTAATGCATTTTGCTTTGTTTTTTTAATCTCAGGTTGTTGAGAAAAGCTAATTTCACTACTGGGAGCAAACTGCCATAATTTGCCAGATGTCCTGCTATTAAAAGCTAGCATGCAAAAACTATCTGTTTGTGAAGCAGAGGGAGATACCAGTTGCCTCTTAGAGCCCCAGTACCATTTCACATCTGTCTATATGTGCTATCTGTAGGATATATTTTGCTGTTATGCAGAACGTAAATGGATACGAGGCATAATTTACTTTAAGGGGGTATTTGTGGGTTCTGTATTTGACTAAAAACAAGCAATTATTCAGAATGCATTGGGCTTTTCCTTTTTGTCTCTATATGTCTGTGTGTATTTTTTATTTATTTATTTATTTATTTTTACCTGTGAGCAGCCCCAGTCTCTGTGGCACTGAATTGCACCCAGTTTGGACACTCTGTGCTCATTTCTTTCTTTGACACAATGGGACTGATTAAAGGGGCAGAAGCGATGGCCACTGCCCTTGCTCTCATTCTCTGCCCTCCATCCAATCAAAGAAACTCTGCTCTCCATCGTTTCTCTCAGGCCATTTTGTATTAATTCACTTTCTTGTTCCTGCCTCTTGTTAAACACCCACAGGAAACCTCCCAGCCCAGCAGGAAACTCACACTATGCTAATATATTGGGGTGTTTTTTGTTTTTTTTGGTAAACTAATGAATACTTCATGTTTTTCATTTTTATTTTGAGGACTCAAATCAATATTATTTAGATTGCAAAAGAAGTAAACAGTTAATTAAGGTAAGATGTCTCCCCACCTTTAATCATAGATCACTATAAATCAGCATATTTATTAATTGATTATGTGCTTATTAATTGATTTATTCTATCCGAACAGATATTCGTATCTGTTCGTTTGCTGGCAGTGGTTGCAGTATTTATTTTAAGTCTTTTGTACATTAATGTCTTTAGTATCTTATTTGATCAATTGAGAGCACTCTTGCCGAATTAAAGTATTAATTTCTTTTAATTAGTTGGTCTAAGTGGCAATGTAGATTTCAGACAAACTAATTATTTATTATAACCTATTCTGTTCATTTTCAGTCATTCAGTTAATTATCTACATTTAAAAAAACACACATCTACTTTTCATGAAGTAATCTCTAAATTTGTTACAGTCTACTTGCTCATATTTGCCCTGCTTAACACTGTATATTATAATCTATATTTTTGCCATTGCCACTTTGCACGTTTCCCCTTTGCAATAACATTTGTAGAAGGCAAAGAAAAACCCACTGACAACAACATAAACCACAGAAAAACATAAAAGATTTCCCGCTACGTAAATCACAATAAAGTCAGTACACAGCAGAGTGCTCAATTTCTCTACTGATTGGACGAATGAAGTGCAATTGATTCTGGCGACTCTTCCCATGTCGAAGTTATGAATCACATAGCTTACCCTTTTTCTCTCATTGCATTCTTGCAAAAGGCTGCAGATGAACAACTGAAACTCCACAAAGACAATGTGCACCTGCATTACCTGTAGTAAGGACAAATCCCCAGGAGAGTGGAGGACGTTTCCTCTGACTTCCAGTCCTGCATCTGTAATGCTCATGCCGATTGAATGCAAAATGAGAATGCAAAGGGATATCAGGCAAGAAAAATGGAAGCCACATTCAAAAGTTTCATCTTGTTAGTTCTGAGATAAACTATTTCACTTTATGTAGCTGCTATACCATAAATCTTATGAGGTTTTACATACACAGTACTTTCCGCTTTTATTGCTTTCTGTGCCCTGGTAGGCCTGATGATTTTGTGGGTTCAACATGTGCAACTTAAAGGGATAGTTCACTCAAAAAAAAAGGGCATCCAAGATGTAGGTGACTTTGTTTCTTCAATAGAACACAAACAAAGATTTTTAACTCAAATCGTGGCAGCCTGTCAGTCATATAATGGCAGTCAATGGGACTCAACGGCTTTTGTGCTTTTGTATTTGGTTGTGTTGTGAGATTTTGTAGTACATTTCTGTATTTTGTAGCGTTGAGTATTTGCAGCACATTTCGAAGTTTGGTTGTGTTGTGAACGTTTACAGTGCATTTCTGTATTTGGTTGCATTGTGAGTGTTTGTAGCACATGTACAACTGATGATGCTTTCTCAATTTCATGGTGTTTTTTTCAGTTGGAATGTGTGTTGTGCCCTGTCGGACACTGTGTTCACCACTCAGGTTGGGTTTTATATTTATATAAGAAACTAAAATATAAAATCCCTAGAATCCAGTGGTGGGCAGTAACGAAGTATTTGTACTTCGTTACTGTACTTAAGTAAATTTTTCAGGTATCTGTACTTTACCGGAGTAGTTTTATTTTTAGCAACTTTTACTTTTACTTCAC
>JAUMHP010000046.1:4876254-4887623 GCA_032361065.1 Enteromius trimaculatus
TACTGGAGTAATGTTTTATAGGTTGGATCTGTACTTTTACTCAAGTACTTGATTTGTGTACTTCGACCACCTCTGCTAGAATCCGAGTTAGTTGACTTCATAAGTAATAAAGTGTATTTCAATGATTTTCAGTGACACTGAGCAGCCTGGTTCATCAATAGTAATAAATGAAAGTACTTTTATAAAAAATTACTGCAACTTTCACAAAACTTCTTCATGACACCATTTGTTGAACTGTGCTTCAGAAATATTTAGCAATTTCTACGACTCGCTGGTGTTAGATAGATGACATTGATGTTTAGTTCAATGTCGATGTCTAAAAAAGAATCAAAGGGAAATAATGAATTGACATTTTTGCTCTTTGAGTAAATCATACCAAACCACTTCACATTTCAATAGTGCCTTTTGCAGAATGTCATAATTATCCAAAGATGATTTACTTATATTATAAAAAATAGTCAAACTACCCTATGGGGCAATGGTTTATATATAAAACAAAGAAAAGTGCACAAGGAAATGCTTTGAAGTGATGCTTGAGTAAGCAGTATATTCTATTTTACAAATGTGTTTTGCTTCACTTTAGCCGTCCTTGCTTCTCATCAATTAGAGAAATGAGAAGGGCCCAAATGCTGACACATGCGTACAACAGGGCCACACGTGACAGGGATCTGGCCATCTATGTGTAAATTTGTTTTAATATTACTGAAAGCAACAGTAATCGACATTACTGTAAATTTTTGGACAATAAAAACATTATAATAACATAGAAACCAAGGTAAAATTATTTAAATAAAATTATAATTTCATTAGCACTTGAATATAGAGTTTCATAAATGTGTATTTTAGCCATTTCAAATTTATATAGAGTCTATCCTAGAGTTATGAGCAGAGCTTGATATATTGTTCTTGAGGTTGATACATATTTTCCTTACCTCTTTTGCCCTCAGGGCAGTTAGTTCATGCGAGGCATTAGTCTTGTCTGATCTTGACTGATATCTTCTTACTATATAATAAGGATGGAGCTTAAAGGCAGTGGGAAAGCCTTCTCTGTGACTTGTCTCTTAAGGCACTGTTGGCACATGCAGGTTGCACCGATATACTCAACTGCTCTAAAGCCACCTTCATTGCTGAATCTGTTACAGATTATCGTGTTGACATTTGCACGTGTCATTGCAACATTTTGTGCGTGATTGCTCAGGTAATCTGTTTCTCCTGATTGCATGGCTTGATTGACAAATGCTGGATAACAGCTGAATGAGCACAGCTGTTAATGAGGGAGCATGTGAATAGCAGTTGAAAGGTATACTGATGACATTTATGTTTAGCAGATCCAGTGTAAAGGAATTTTTAAATACTTGGGAATTTTATATATATATATATATATAAATATATGTAAGAATTTCTTGCACATATACAAAATGACTGCTTGGCCCTGATAGATAAGCTCAAAATCACATTTTTACTGTAGAGGTATAAACCAAAATGTTCCCATAAATACTTTCAATGCAATTATTTTCTGTGTTTAAAATAAAAATTAATTTCTAGCCTGAATTTTACAGGTTCAGAAAACAAGAGTAATACGATTCAGACTACAGAGAGCTGATCAACAAAAAGTTCCAAATAAATAGCTACCTAATTAATAAAATTTGCAAGAAAGATTAGCCTAACTGAAAAAGATTGCATTCACCATGGATTTCTGCAGAAATTTGTCATGCAATTTGGTTTGATATTCAACAACAAACAGTATGTGTTCACACAACATTTTCATGTCTTTATTGAACATAACATTTAAACTGTTACAATACAGAGTGGTAAATTAATGTGAATCCCTGTGCTAATGATCTCTCTGAAAGATAATTTGATTATTCTCATAAAGCCTTTCAGAAAAGGCTACATTTCACCCCCAAAAGATCTAATCATATTTTGGCCTATAGATCATTAAAGATGTTAGAATATGTTGCTTTATGACATTATTTTCAGCTCAGCGCAAATCTAATGGGTCTAGTACAGTATGTATTACTTTTTTTAAATAGTTTTTCTCTTTCTTAAACTTTAGAGTCATGTTTTTTAAATAATAATAATAATTCTTAATTGTAAGTCAATTCATTTTTTTAAATTAAAAAGAGCACTACAAGTATACATAATGTATAAATACAAAACGTTTTTTTTTTT
This sequence comes from Enteromius trimaculatus, assembly GCA_032361065.1. NCBI lineage: Eukaryota > Metazoa > Chordata > Actinopteri > Cypriniformes > Cyprinidae > Enteromius > Enteromius trimaculatus. Next base: position 4,878,427 of record JAUMHP010000046.1, read on the forward strand.
TTTTTTAAAGCTGAGGGGTAAAATGAGCTTTACTGTCCTAAAAAATAATCATCTTAAAGGCCAATAGTAAACTTTTGTTCATGCATCTTGATGAGGTGTTGTTTTGACTTGCATAAATCTAAAGGGGGTTACAAATGTACTTTAAAGCCTGATTTTTAAAAAGCTTCAAATCTATAAATGTAGGAAATGTCTGCTTTCCATAGTAGTGTATGTGCCGGTTTGGGGCTGCTTTGCTGCCTCAGGGCCTGGGCAGCTTGTCATCATCATCGAAAACATTAATTCCCAAGTTCATTAGGAGAATGTTAAGCCATCTGTCTGACATGATGTAGAACTTGGGTGATGCAACAGGACAATGAGTAAATCTGGCTAGTGGGGAAAAAAAGCAGGCCCTCTAGAGTGACCAGGTCAGAGTTCTGACCTCATCCTGATTGAGATGCCTTTGGTGAAAGAGCAATTCACACCAGACATCACAAGAATATGGCTGAACTGAAAGGCTTTTGTAAAGAGGAAATGTGGCTGAATTCCTCCTGATCTTTTTGTCTGATCCGCAATTACAGGAAATGTTTTGTGGATGTCAAATTCCTTTTCTCGCCATCCGGCCCTGTGAATGTTTGCGTGGTGTTTTTTTCAGTGTTGTGACTATTGCTATCAATAGTGTTAAACTTATACTAATAATAAAATCATTTGAACTTCTTGTTCCTTCCATCTCAGTCTGAATTTTAAGTCTTTTAGTAAAACGTTGCTTAAAGCCTTTATGTATAATGCAAGTAGTTTTACTGCATTAATTATGCCTTGTAATGTACTGTACCTTTACTATACGTTGTGCAATATCATAGTAATTGTAACCACAGTTAATAGATTAAAATACTTATCAATTCATTGTTCCACACGGGATATAATATATTACAATGCACACCATGAATAACTATAATGCATTGTACTCTTTAATAACCCTTTATAATGTATTTTAGGTGTTGAAAATAATTAAAAACATCAAATTATCACTCTGATAGTTCAAATAAACAGGATCAGATATATGCGAATGAAACAGCTCTATCGACTCACACACTATGTAGCCTCTGTTGTGTAGTATTATATCTGCAAGTGGTTCATGAAAGGCTTTTCTGCACTGTACATTATGGGTTTCTATGTAATTGCATCACTTAAACACAAAACCAGCATCACTAACTAGATTGTAGTCCATAAGAAACAGTGAGAACATTGTGTATTGTGATGCCACTCTGTGAAGAGAAACTGCTCCCTATCAAAAGTGTTATTAGGGGCAGTTATCTAAAAAATAGCACTAAACCCTCTTCTGATACCACAGAACATGAGGAAAATGACCTGAAGGTCTGGTTCATGTTTAGTCCAATTGCCTCTCAGCAGCTCTAAATGTGTTGTTTACCAAGTCAAAAACACTATAATTGTATCTTTTAAAGCCTAATTTATTTCCTCACAGAGACAATTGTACCCTAAAAGTGGAAGACAAGAGAAAAACACTTCTTGTATCCATGGTGATGTCTTATTCCAACTGCAGTCACTGCTGAAGTGTCTGTGTGGATCTTGAAGCAACAATTCAGATGTAGATTACAGGATCTACAAATTCAAGTTCAGAGTGCTCCAATCAAACCCAATCATACTGTTTATTTCTCATACTGCGGGAGCTGTTAGAAAAGTGTTTTTCTGTCTATCCAACATCTGTCACTATCCTGGTGTTTTACATCGAGTGGTCGTTTCACAGTCAAAAGGAGGATATTTGTGAAACACAAATGCTGCATTATTTCTTAGAAGTAGAAAAATCCTGGTGTTGAATCAACACAAAGGTCAGAAGAGTCCCATTACAGGCATGAAAAATGTGTCAGAATTTGCCTGCCTCTCCTCTGGGGAAATGTCAGAGGATCAGTGAGCGACTGAATACAAATGTCAGACGTTATGGATATAGAGGAGGAAAGAAACTGTTCAAGCTTCCCTCACATTGCATTAAATTGAGCACTTGTGATGAAAAAAAACAAAATACTGTTTGAAAGTTTGGAATCAGTAAGACATTTCTTATGCTTACCAAGGTTGTATTTACTTATTTCGAAAATACAGTATTATACAGTAATAATTTGAAATATCATATAACTCTTCATTTTAAAAGATTTTAAGATGGAAAAGCGTAATTTTTCAGCATCATTACTCCAGACTTCAGTATCACATGATCCTTTACCTTTAGTAACATACTAGCATGTTAATTTGCTGCTCATTAAACGTATCAATGCCAAAAGCTTTATTTTTGCTTGATTTTTATTTAATTTTGTGGAAACCGTGTATATACACTGCCCTCCAGACGTTCGGAAATGCCCTATTGCCAATATTGGCATAAATCCTTTTTAATTTGTGATAATCCAACCGAGTCTCACTGCAGTTTGTGACTAAACAACAAAATTTATATTTAATCTATTTATTCGTGGCAGGGACACATTTATTTAGTTATTTTCGTAAAGTCCAGCACATTCTTTAAACTAAGATTCCATTGGATGCATCCATTCGTGCTGGACTTACGAAAAAACGAAATAAACGTGTCCCTGCCACGAATAAATACTGTGAGACTGGGCTGGATAATCTTGCACTTATAAGAAACTAAGCATATTTTATAGAAAATACTTTTGATTCCTTTGAAATATCCAGCATTAGCAGCTTTTACAGCTCTGCATAATCTGGGCTTCCCAGCTGTCAGTTTAGTCAAACATTGACTTGATATATTTCTCCAAGCCTCCTCAAGATGATTCACACTGGTTGGACACTTCTTGCAGACATCATGGTCCAGTTTGTCCCATAGCAGCTCAACTTTGTCATGTATACATAGCCATTATTATGTAATCAACATGAAAATTATTATTGCTGGTCTTTAATGATAATGTCCAGTTACTTTAATGTACAATATTTGCACCAAAACATTATAAGGATTTATGCTGACATCATCCAAAACCACACTTTGCCTGGGGTGTTTCCAAACTTTTGGAGCACAGTGTAAATATATATTTGATGTTTGAATAAGAAAGCTTGAATAACAGCCTTAGATTTGTCTTTCTTTCTTCACATCATTTTTTTTTTTGTGTTGAGCTCATGTAAACCTTATGAGATATTAGTCATAATTCGCGTTTAATGGCTCAGCTGGAAAGTTGCTTCATGAGAGAAGCAGATTTGTTTAATTATTTTTAGTGGGCTTATTCCGTTCTGCAAATATGTGGTGGTGTTTGAAATGTATTCACAGTCTTTCATTAAATTAAGCAGCAGGGCTCACCTGTGTATCATAATGAATAGAAGAAAATGTTATTAAAAGACTTCCAACTGCTTTATTCACCTGATTTGATTGTTTTAAAAAGGTACAAATGTAAATTTGCCACTTATTAAAATGCGTATTTTATATATCTTTAAGCATTTCATTATAATGTGTTTTTTTTTCTTCTTTTTTACTGTGCCGTGTCTCACTGCATTAAATTTTAATGTGATTTGTTTTAAAGAATTACACTTACATAATTGTGAATCAATACATGGCCCATAAAACAGAGCAAGCACAGCTAATGGCACCTTTTCTTTATCTTTGCACGGAAGCAAATCTTAGACTTAATTAAAAAGAGCTTGATTTACCACCCTTATCTTTTGTAATCATGTTAACCAGTTGTTGTCTGAATGCTCATTAAGAGTATGGATTTTAATTAGGGACCATTTATACGCTCTATATCACTGGCTCCTCTGTGACTTCCTCTGAGAAGACAGTGAAATTCATCTTTATCAAATTTGTAATGATTTGAATTTTTTTATGTATTTCGATCGAAGATGAAAATGGTTTAAGCATAAAAACAATCAGTGCAATACTGCTTTAAATTGTTGTTTTACCACAAAAAAAATCATATAATTTTTCTTTAATGCAATTTTGTTTTTCCCTGATTTACAGTAGACATCCACTAAAATGTCTTTTAATCTTACATATTTACAGCAATAATTAATTTATGACATACTAAAAGACGCTACAATAGCCCAAATACTAATTAGTTGTAATTTAACATTTTTTAAAGTTGCCACTATCCTAGGTTTTACCCATTTGTCAGTAAGAATGTTTAACTAATGTTAAACATATTTTATATATTTTAATAAATAAAAGTCAGAATAAGCATGTGTTTGAATATTTTACAGCTTTTTTTCCCCCCCGAAAACATATCTTAGACCTTAAAAGTAGACATTTTACTTTTTACATTTAATGTGCTTTATATGGACAAAAATTACTTTTGTACATTTATTTTATGGACAGAAAATCACTTTTAGAAATTTCTTTTTATGTGGACATCTTGACATCTTTGACCCATTTATTATTTTTTTCCCCCTATAGCTCACCAGATACATTCTCACTGTCATAGTAAATAGGAGACAGTCTTTAATGGACTTTAAAGAAATAGTTCATCAAAAAATTTGTTTGTTTCTCAAGTAATTTTTATATTCTTCTATCACTTGCATACAAAAACAACAACAAACAAAAAAACTGGATGTTTGTTAATTCTGTCTGAAATTCTGAAAAATAACTTCAATCTGTTCCTTCTTACTATATACCAATAAGCCTTCTTTCCACAGTATTGCTTTCTCCAGTGGAATAAATGATCTAATCTGAATCGTGAGAAAATACGCACACATTAAGCAAAGTCAAGTCACCTTTATTTATATAGCACTATTTAACCAATAAAGATTGTACCAAATAGGAGATAAACAGTTCTAAACAAATGTTCAGGGCATTTTAAACAGTTTGACGTTATCTATTTTTAACTCTGTCACCATTTAAATTCTCATTTTCTAGATCCTAACTAGCTCAATGTCACATTATACATCAGTAGATGATCCAATTAGTCATTTTTGTTGCATGTCCTCTCAAAATAATATTGAGGAGTTGTAGTTATTTAAGTGAAACTATTGTAAACCCTTGGTAAGTGCTGAAATAACTTGTTAGTCAGGCAGGCAGCAGATGCAAAGGCTCTATTGATTCATTATCAGACAGCATGGGTCACTCATTACATTCTGAGATTTAATTAGCAAACACCTGTTTCCTCTTTGATTTGATGCTAATAAAAGACTTTCCTCAACACTCCTTTCTTAATGTGAACCATTAATTAGTGATGACAAGCTGAGTATTTAAACCAAAAATAAATGAATAAATAAAAATCTGATTTCTCGCAAAACAGTGTTACATGAAACAGTTGGCAAAGTGAAATATTTTTTATGTCAGAAAGGTTAAAATGTTAAAACAAAGCTGTTATAGCGGCTTCGGGGAGCCATCAGTAATCAAGACCTTTAATTAACCTCTGCGTGACTTTTTAAAAGTCTTCTTGTTAAGTCCCTTTTTCAAATAATTTTATCAAGGGCCAATATTATGTTTTTTACAGAACCTAAATCAGAAAGTATTATGACTATTCATTCATTTTATCATTTGAGAAGGTAGATTCAAGGTTCATGTGTGTTTGATGATCAAAAACTAGATAAAATGAATGGCAACTTCTTACAATCAAACTCCTACAACGGACTCTATGCATGAACATATCACTGACCATGACATTTTATTGATATTGCTGTGCCACGGACCTTGGAGTGTACTATTTAATATATTTAACGTCTCCCAATTGATTTACAGGCTCAACCTCCCCCCTGTTTATGAGCGTTAGCAGGCAGCCACTCAACTTTATGAGAAACTGAAAATGAAAAAATAATGACCCCATCCATTGTAAAAGTTCAACCTGGTTCAGAAAGAAAGGTGCTGAAGTCAACAGACTGGAATGAAAATGACAAGTAACACCTTTCTTTCTGCACATTCAGTAGCAGCTAGTAAGCTTTTTTTTTTGCACATTTCCAAAGCTTTCTTTTTCTTTCTTTCTTGAGCTCTGCAAATGACTATAGCTCTAACTATAGGATAATTGCAGTAGAAAGTGGGCTCCTGATGAATTCTGCTGGAGTGATTCACTGAAGAGAGAATGTAATTGTGTGTGAATAAAGTATGCCTCTGTGCAGAGAGACATTAATTAAGAGGCCAGTAAGGTGGATATCATTATTTTGATCAGTTTCTAGTAGATGGGGAAGAATTCTTTGCCATAAATATCTTCTCTTCTGTGGTACTAGCGCTGGACTAACAGTATGACAGTCCAATCAACGGAAGTGAAGTGCTGTGAAAAGGCTGTTTTGTAACTCTGACTGATGTATTTTCCTTTTTTTTTTTCTGAATATTTCTAGTGAGTGGACATTGCTTTGACATGCACTTGACAAATTGCCTCATTAAGTGAGAGAAATGTGAGATTCTAGAATTCTAGAAACAAACTCAATGAAAAGCACTTGACCTACTGCTTAAATGCAAAAGTTGCAACACCAAGATTGAAAAGCATGGTAAAAAGCCAATAAACAGATGAACAATTGACAGTGTAACCATTGTTGTGTAAGCTTAAAGAGCACGTCGTCAACCCCAACATATGTCAGGATTTGATTTATTTGTCAGCATTAACTGCTTCTTTAATGATCATCAAGGAAAGCATAAGTGGTACTCAGTTTCCCAATCCTTTTATTCCAGGAGGTGGTCTAGAATCTGCTACTGTTTTGCTTTGTGTCCCACATAATGGAACCATATGGAAGTCATTTCTAGAGTAAAAATATAAAACGGTGAAACAAAGTTTTATAAAAGAAATAAAGTTGCAAGATCTTTGATGTACGATGTAAATTTGTGATATGTGTTGTGATATTTGAGTGAAAACAAATTTGGAGATTCCACATTGTGAGGTGTAAAGTCTAAATGACCAGAAATATCATTACATCACATTTTGAGTTGCATTTGGCAGATATAAAATCACAATTGCAAGCTTATTTTCATGTCACAATTGCATCTTTGTATCTTGCATGCAGTTTTATTAGGAGATGGGCATTCATAAATCGGCAAAGCTGATAGCTGGTCAATGTTGAAAATGTGCTACGCCACCATAAGCAATAAAAGAATAACTCATTATTCATCAACGAGGCTTGTTTACTCGTTAAAGTGAAAGTGATGCATGGGGCTTTACGCTTTTCCACTCAAACCAAAAGTTAAAAATGGCAATATAGTATCAGTTTGATTAAATTTTTTTGTTTTCTTTTTTGTCGTCTGTCTCTACAATACACAGACAGATGTAAATTTATACACAGAGAAACACACTGTAAGGCCAGAGTCAAGGTCTATCACTGTGGGACTGTTGATATAAGTACATTGGCCAAGAGCAAAACGGTGGATGATACAGCTGGAATCTGACCACAGAGACCCTCTAAATGATTGTTTATTCACTTCAGTGCTGTAGTCTATGGATTAGGCCCCTTATCCAAGCAAAAGTCATCTCAGGTTACGTATGCAACACCAGTTCCCCGAGTAGAAAACGCGACGCTGCGTCTTCTTAAAATTCTTCCTACGAGGTTGCGTGTTTTCTCTCGGGCTACTACTTAGCCTGATTTGAAATATTGCTGTGTCTTCAAATGTTCATTTTGTAAGTGCTCCCAAAAGAATTACAGTATATAAACACCTGTATTTGAATAGCTGCGGCATGAAAACGAAATAATAATTGAAGCCATTTTTACAGTACTGCTTCACCTTACTTGAACAGTGCACACATTGTCATTTGTCTGCTTAATGACCTCGTTTAGTCCACAAAGCTGTATATAATGAGATGTAGGAGATTTTCAAGTCGTATAATGAAGCCATTACTATATGCTGCTCTCCTAACTTAATTAGCGGAGTACACAGGCAGCCTGTTTTTATCAGAGGTGAGACGCTTGATTCATCTCAGGGGCAAATTAACAACAGGGATTGCATATGTTTCTTCATTTATTTATCCATCTTGTTAGTTCTTTCCTTCCTTGTATTAATTTCTCACTTTTCTTGAAGTAACTTTACTGAGAAGTCATTAAAGGTTCTTGGCCTGCTCTTACAGTGCTTGGAAAAAAAAGCTGTGTTCAGTGATGACCAAGACTTCAGGTCAGATCAAGCTAATTATCTTGGAATGTGTATGCAGGCATGTGGTCATCCATTACAACATGAATTGTTGAATTAAAGAATAATGAAAAATAAAATGTCTTTCTTACATCCAGTTAAGACTATTATAGATTATTATTTGTGTGACCTGCCCAAGCACTTTCATCCATGTATGTATGTATATATATATAAATATATTATATATAGATTGATTTACATAATATGTGTGTGTGCTGCAGATATGTATGTGTATACTGTATAAATACACATGCATATATATATTTCAGAAAAATATGTCTTAAATACATTTATTTATAATATAAATTATATTAATATAAATATAGGCCATGTAAATACTGTACATGTAAATCTTTTTTAAATACATACTGTGTGTGCATTTTAATAAACATATTTATAGAACACACACACACATACTGTATATTATGCAAAAAATAGATATTTTGTATGTGTTTAATCCTGATTAATTGTTTGACAGCGCTAATATATATCCAGGATCATGTCTTGGCAAAATCACCGCGGCCATATATATATATATATATATATATATATATGTACAAACACACACATGCATACATATACGTACACACACTTATAGCAATTAACATAAACAATACTATGGGTAAATTACAAAGGATGCAATGTTCATTGGTATATCTGTCAATATTTTGCACACTTTGATAGTTTTACTGTATAAACCACTTGTACTTGATCTCCTGATCTTCTTTCCAGTGACCTTTACTTTTCACTGTTCGTACAGTTATATGATATCTCTAGCAGAAGATGCTTATTATTAGATTCTGTGCAGTGCTCTTGTAAAATTCATTCCCTGAAATCTTCTAATAAAATGCTCAATGAATTATCAATAATTGAGATCATGCCCTCTTATTCACCTTGCTTTAAATGATCTAACAGTGAAATTCCCTCCCTTCTTACTCCTCCTCCGTGTACTGACCAAGTGAGGAGACGCTCCAGATGGCTGGGGGTCTAGTAGAATAAGAGTTATTAAGCATTTGAGTTATTTTGTGCCCAGATTCACAACTGGAGGGAATGTCTGTATTCTAGGGACCAATTCTTATTAACTTAACTATTAACTAAGCATGATAATTGTTAACATATTTATTAGTATTTTGCATGACTATATTGTACTGTACATTGTTAATCATACTTATAT
>JAUMHP010000046.1:4887862-4898270 GCA_032361065.1 Enteromius trimaculatus
AGCATGATAATTGTTAACATATTTATTAGTATTTTGCATGACTATATTGTACTGTACATTGTTAATCATACTTATATGCAATTTATGAGCAGTAATTAAGAGTTTATTGAGACCCTGGGTATATTACTAGTTAGTTAATAATGAGAACTGAACCTAAAAAATGTGACCCTCTGTTAAATATGGAGCTGTTTTACTCCAGGTACCAAAGATTATCATAACCTTGATGATCATACTTTTTCTAAAGCCACTAAAAGCATTTTGACATAGATTGATTTCATTTGGCTTCGATATTGCCCATATTTATATTTTAAACACAAATATGTGTAAATGAGAAGGAATGTGTGCACATAATCTGATCTAAAATTCCCTTCGATAAAATCACCCACCAATAATTGGAAGCTTTTTTATACTGTATGTTTCAGTTATAAAAGCAGAAGGAGAAGTCAAACATCTAACACTGCATTCTAGCTGTGAACAAACAAACAGTGGTATATTTAAATTGGGTTATTGCCTACCCCTGACGTATAAGGTTTTTTTTTTTTTTATCAGTACTCCTTCAGCTACTTCATGAAGAGCTAAACATTTGTTTGGCACATTATGGTATTGTTGAATCCCTGTCAGGGTCTGTCAGATTATATTTTGTTTTTGTTTTTTATTACGATGTGTAAGACAGACTGAATATTGTCCCAGAGGAGCTGTTTGGCACTTCCTCAGTTAGCAGACATGCCACACGTGATGCAAACTAATCCTCATTATCAAAGCCTCTTACTCCGTACCATGCTGAGAAGGAAGACACTTTTACTATAATAAGGTATGGCACCAGAAAACACATTTAATACCAAACATTTGTTCTCAGATAATGAAAGCACAGAAAACATCAAAACCTTAACACAGGAACCTATACACGTGTGCATGCACATTATATGATTAATTGCTAAGAAACTCTGAAATTTGTTCAGTGGAGATTTTGCTGATGTGCAACCGTATCAGCACTGTTTGTGGGTTACCCAAAAAAGACCAGAGCGCTTTGAGTCATAGCCAAAGCCAGGTTCGTTGAAGATTTGCATTTAAAACTGTGACAGGTGATAAATAATGCACACACGGGGAAAAATCCAGACTCCAGACTCACTACAAAGCCTTATTTTATTAATGTCCTCACCACTGAAACGGTAGTTGATAATGGAAGCTCATTTAATCCTGAAGGAATAGTAGGACAAAGTCGAAACATAAATATGTAAATAATAGCCCTGTGCTAGATTACTCCTATTTGTCAATGTCAGGGCAACTGTCGCATGCCCTCCTCTTTTCTAACACACGTGCTTAATTCTGCATGCAATCCCTACACCATCAGAAAGTGTTATGTCACTTAATATACTTGCTTTGAATTTCAGCTTTGTGTTTGTTTGACACCTGTGGTGCAAAAGTCGCCTCAGTGTCATTATTTCTTAGAAGCATTAGGACCATCAACAGCCCAATTATTTAGCTTTTCAAGAACAACAGTCTTTATTATTATGACTTTATATGCAAAGCATAATAAGACTTTTATCTGCAGTAGTGGGCGAAAAAACGAGTAAACCAAGTATAGTAAATAGTAGGCAAAAACCTTACGTCAGTGGTAGAAACTGTTTGTCACAGACACACCAGGTTCTACACTCACCCAATCACAGCGATCACAGTCACCAGCATTCTAATCACCACCACCTGCCACCAATCACCTCCCTGATGAACCAACTCATATAACCACACACCACTCAGCATTCAGTGTCCGAGCTCGTTCTTCGACGAAGTGAACCTACTCTAGGCAAGACCTAATCCTAACCTGATCCTGTGTCTCCTTCGCTTCTGTGTACTCCAGCGCTCCAACAAACCTGCAAAGAAAGTCTATACTTTAATGAAATATTACACTCCTCTCCAAACTATCATCTATCGCCATACTCACCAATATCTCTGCCACGTATCCATTGTTGAACCTCTACTGCTCTAAATAGATGTCTCTCTGTTAACTTACCATCTGTGTGCATTCCGCTTCTTAACACTGTTGTAGTCCAAGAACGATTTTGGGTTAACAACACAACTGCAGCAAAGTGACTGCAAACCCAAAGTTTCCAAACACAGGGAACTTCACAAAGCCAACATCCATTAAAGAGCTGTGTATGGTTAAAATCCCAGACATCAGTCCTAATATGCACAAAAGGTGGTGCCATGATCGTAAAACCGAGACAGTTGAAGCACCAAGATGAACTTCAACATCTGTGCTCTGAAGTTCAATCACCTGACTTTATTATTTAGCCACTGTGGGCAGATGTTGACTGGAGACTATTCAAACATTGCATACAACTCTATTTAAGAAGGTTAGAAACTGTATAAAAGGCAAATTGTGTTGAAACACTTGAATAAAGAAAAACTGCCTATTACCCATGTGCTTACATTCCTTTGTCCAAACGCTGTCAGAAAATGGCATAACAAATTACTTATTTCACTTAAACAGTATTGTTTCAGATTGTAGGTTTTAAGAAGCTAATGCTTTCAGTTGCTTAGTTATATGTTTGATATCAAGTGATATGATAAAAATATACAAGCTCAGCACAATGGACAATAATAAAGCTGAAATCACTGTGCCATGATATGACTCTTAAAGGGAGTTGATGAGAAACCTTGATTCTTCACTGGTTCAGTTACCTAAGGTTGCTTTAGTAATGATTCTACAGTTCATAAATTCAAGACCTTGGGTGTGTGTCATTTTATGATTCTTCATCCTCAAAGCTGTAGGCTATTGTGATGATGAGAATAACATACTGTACTACTGCCTCAATTATCTTGGTCAGTAAAACATAATTTAAAATATTTATTCTAGTTTTTTATAATAATCATTGGACTATCATCATTATATTTGTGAAATGGACAGATCTGGAGATATTTAGCATTACATCACTGCAGTGGCATCAGAATGACAGTCCAAACATCACAATAAACTACACAACCCAAATATGTTGATATTAGAGGACACCAGGGGATTAACTATTTTAATAGAAGCAGCGTTGTTATGGATTTTGGCCTTGAATTTTGTCCAGAAACAACAGTTTTACAATGGATTTGTTCATTACAAACATGACGCTTTTTAAATTTACAGTATGCTTATTGATGGACTAGAGTCATGCGATAATAATTGTGTATTATTGATGTTTTAATACAGCTTTTTTAAACTCTTATTCTGATGGCACCCATCCACTGCAGAGGATTTATTGGTGAGCAATGCTAAATTTCTCTTTTCTGATGAAGAAAAACTAATCCGCATCTTGAATGGTCTTAGAGCAGGGTTTCTCAAATCTTACCCTGGAGGTCCAATGCACTGCAGAGTTTAGCTTCAACCCTAATAAAACTCACCTATTTTATGCTGATCCTTAAGACACTGATTAACATGCTCAGGTATGTTTGATTTGGGTTAGAGCTAAACTCTGCAGTGCATTGGACCTCCATGGTAAGATTTGGGAAACCCTGTCTTACAGTAAGTACACATTTAAGTACATTGTTTTTAAGGAACACACCACTTTTTTAAAAAAATAGGCTCATTTTCCATTTCAAAAAAAGTTAAACAATTTAGTTTCACCATTTTTGAATCCATTTAGCTGATCTCTAGTTCTGGTCTAATCAGATTCAATGATCTATGCTAAGCTAGCTTAGCATAGATCATTGTATCTGATTAGATCATTAGCAACACACTTAAAAATTAGTTTCTACAGTATATTTTAATCAGATTCAATGATCTATGCTAAGTTACGTACAGCTAAAAGTACTACCGCTAAATCCAGAGATCAGCTAAATGAATTAACCCCTTAACTGCCGCCCCCATTTTTGGGAAAATTTCTCTGTTACTGTTATTACTGTTTTTACATTCCATTTAATTGTAATATAGTGAAATAAATGCAGGTGTCCCGTATTCGGGACGGTGACAGGAAAGGGGTTAAAATAATGGTACAACTCAGCTGCATTTAAACTCAAAGCATTTAAGTGCGGCCTATATGGGGGAGCCTGAACTGTATGTAAATAGAGTCATGCTTTAAGTCAATCTGAAGTTTTCAGCAGTCCTTCCTGCCAGGACTGATGTTATTTGCAAACAGTGGTATTGACAGCAGTGATGGATGATGGTGTCCTGCTCTTGTGCTTGGCAGCAGAGTGAATAAGATGAGTCTAGCTGCTCTCTGTCATCACTACTGAAATACTTTACATGATTGACTACTGTTGCAGTGCCCCACCTATGAAACTTTGTTTACATCTGATTGCTTTGTTGTTTGCGCCAGTACAAACATGAGAATAATTCACTTTATAACAGTCGCTGTTCAATTTATAACCGAATTTGGAAACAACGCGTCTCTTGAAATATGTTCACGTCAAGTCACAGCTTATTGTCAATGCTTTCCCATAGAATAAGAAAAGAGGTAGATGTACCTCCTATAGCCAATAACAGAAAAACAGAAGTTTATACAATTTATAAAATTGTAAATAAAAACAAATATGAATACAACACATTATTGCACTGTAAAATGGGGTGTATACAGCATTTCAACATTATAGCATTATATTTTGTAAGAGTTAGAACACTCTAAATACAAAACAACATGGCAGGCATTGACTGAATTTAAAGGTCACTCACAATATAGACATGTACATAATTTTTGTTGATTTGTATCTATGCAAATGAAGGTGCGGAAATGTGAGAAATCTGTCCAGTTTTTGTGAAATGCACATATTGTAAACTATGAGTTATTGAGTATCAAAGTAAACTTTTTCAAGTTATGTTGCCTAAAAGAATGAATTTTCTTCTCAGACAAAACATCACAAACAGACATCGACTGACTTTAAAGGTCACAATATAGACTTCGCGTACCATTTTCTTTCATTTATATGCATGTAATCCATTGTGTCCTGTGAGTGAAATACGCATGATGCTGAGTCATAATTTAAAACGAATATGTTCACATAATTAGGAATAGAGCAATCCGGTGAATAAACAAACTCAGGCCTGGCTGCTGACATTAATTAAGTGTTTTATTGAACACTGTGATAAAAAATGAGCTGAAAGTAGGTTCACAACTTGTTCAGTAATTTCATCTAGCATAAAAACAGCTTCAGACTGCATGTCAGCCTCTGAGGGAGTAAATCACTGTTCCCTTGACTCGAGATCAAGTTAGTGATGGCTGATAAAAGCAAGATGCATCTCGTTTTGATGAGTAACACGTTTGATATTAGAACAACAGCTGTGTTGTTTTTGTTTGACATTGACAGGCTCCAGCGTACGCCAAACTGTTCTGATTGGCAATTTGTCATTGGAATCTGTCATCTGCTTAGAGACTACTGAGGAGAAGGGTGTAGGATGAGTTCTGCTACCAGGTTATCACATTAAAAAACAAAGTGAGGAAATGACACGCATCTGTTCTAATGAGTAGAACCAGGAGATGCATGCAGAAAATGCGTAATTGAGTGGGCACATAGGGAAAAAAGCCAGAACAATCTGTCAGAATTCTAAGGTGAAGTGTGCAATTTTGGTCATGTCAACCTACTTTGTTTATCCTAGTTTAATGTGCAGAGACAACTAAGTAGAGCACTCATAAGTTGACATCCCAAAGAGTTTAGTATGGACGAGGGATCCCAGCATCTTTACGTTAATCAACAGGTAGCTTTTAGTAGCTTTTGGAAAACCTGTCACTGGAAGTACAGAAATGACACACTTCACTTTTTGTATTGAAAAGCACTGTACAACAAAAATATGATTGCCCAAACCCAGGAACAGGAAATGTTCTCCTAAATTTGGCTAACATTTTGTCAAGGTTCTCTCAAATTTATAAACAAACATTCTTTCAGCTAATAGAATTTTTTTTTTTTTTTTAAACATTCTAAAAACATTAGCACATTATATTATGGAATGTTTTTCTGAAATATTTTATTTTGATGTTTGTCTAAGATGTTTTAGAGAAGATTTGAAAATAAAAAGATAATAAAATGTAACATTCTCCTCAGTAATTTCTTTAATCAAATCATTTTTTGAACATTTAGAGACATTCAGAAATAATAAGTCAGTCTTAAAACATATTTTTGTTAGCTTCGCTTGTCATATGAAGCACAGCAGTTTTATATAATAGTTACAAGAATGTAAACAGAGATCGATCAGCATTCTGGACCAGCATAAACCCTCCTGTGATTTTAAGAGGTAGTAAACCTCTGCATCAACGCTGCTTTTTCTCCATTCAGGTCAACATTATGAGCAAAGCTGCTGTAAAGTCCTGACCCAGCACTGCCGTGCTGCAGCCCAGCTGAGATTACCTGCGTGAGGAAGTGACCCCAGGCCAAACCTGCCTGATGAATTCTCTTATGAAAGAAAAAAAAAAGGAGGGAAAAGGGCCAGATTGTGATAGATGGCCCGGTCCCAAAGCCATTCCTCACGTGCCTCTCTAGCAGCTGCGCTACCAGTTGCAAAGGCCTCTGTAGGTACACAAGTACACAAAAAGTTGTCACGTTGGTGCTAAAGTCAAGATTTAAACTCTCCCTTGAGCATGCAGTAATTAAAGAAATTTATCATAATTGCCAATCAACGTGCTCTAAGGGAATGACTCCTTCTCGTTAGACATTATTTGCGCCAAGACCTATTACTGTGCTTTGTTTAGAAATGATTTGCACAGATACTTTGTGTGTGTGTTTGAGAGAGGGAGTAATGTGCCGGTGAGGTAATAATGTTGCAAAATTACCTTGAACTATAATCATCAGAACATAAAGCTTGTTGTTGGGGGTTGTTTATGCTGAAAATACAGACAACGCGCTCATTGTCTTTCAAGGACATGGGAAAGGAGCACTTAGAATGGAGAGTAAAAAGATGTCCTTTAAAAAATAAATAAATAAATAACCATCATTTTAATTTGCATCTGAAAAGTTGCTTTGATGGTTCTAAATATATTCGTAATGTACATTTGCAGCTTTGATGGAAACAGCAATTGTGATGCTAGAAAAACATACTGTACAGGGAGTTTTGAGTTTGCTATAGTTCATTAGACTTGTGGAAAATCAAGATAAATTCCAGTATTTCATGATGTGACCCCTAAAGCTGACCTCTTCTTATAAGCCACGGGGTGATTTACCGGAATAAAAAGCTTTTTATGCCTATTGAACATTTTGCCTTCTATAGAAATGCAAAGCCTATCAAGCCGCAAAGAGTTTCTTGTTTTAATTGCTTCTTCAAAGAGTGAATGGACTTGGTGAAGCAGACGCAGTGAGGAGGAAATAAAAGGTAACAGCTATATATAAGGATTTGGACGCAGCAGTGCTGCCTCCAAATGCTCATCAGGAGATGGTTAATGCATGAACTGCTGTTCGACAACACCGCGGGACTCTGGCTCACTCGCACAATCATCAAAGACAGCCTGAGGGCACTGAACACCCCTCTGAGCCTCATGACACACCTAAAAACACACTTAATTTTTACAACTGTTCCATTAGTTCATACTACATTCCTTTTTTGTCCTCCGAAGGCTTCCATGGGGGCAAACGTATCAGCTACCTAATTCAATTTGCTTTGCTTCGGTGCTTTTGCTCTATAGGTGACTATGAAGCAGAAGGAACAGTACAGAGCGTGTGTTTGAATGATAGAAAGCCGAGCTCGCTCTGATGCAGAACACTTCAAAAGTGAAGCTCTGGAACTTCAGCCAGACTTTGCCAGTGAAAAACCCTGCTCGACAAACGTACTGCTTAGATTACTGTAAACTAATCCTGGGTCTTTAGCAGTTCTACTCAACAATTATTTTACTTGTGATGAATTATCAATTTGAAAACAGAAATTCAATTTGAATGCCGTCAATAAAACAACAATTCCGTTTACACAGATTTAAATAACATTTCACAGTCTCTTACAGGCGGCATATAGCAAACCAAAAATAGAGCTTAGTCAGAGTAGCAGCATATTTAATTTCTGACAGGAATGAAAATGAAGCTGTGCGGGACAGAAGTACAGTGTGTTCAGTGGATTATACTGTTTCTTAGAAACATAACGATCGCTCAGCTGATGAAACCTCTTTATAAAAATAACTTTCTGTAGATAAGTACTCTACAAAACAGTTTTGAAAGTTGTGAGTTATGATTCACAAAAAACATCCAACTCATCAAAGCCATTTATTCATAAATTGGATAACTTTGCATTGTAGATTGTTAATTATCTAATAAAACACTGAACAATAAGAGTCATTCTCAGACTATATTTTTCTAGTACTTCCTGCACCGTTAACGAAACCAAATGTCATTCAGAATAAGAACGGAGAATAAAAACGTCAAAAACTGACTAGAAAACCATTTCTAATTTCCAGTGTTTTTCATTTTCTTAAAAAAAATGTTCATTCATGTTTGCAAAGTTCTAAAAATAATCTGAGCTGATTATGTACATGACTTGAACGATGCACTCTAGCATTATTCATATATAAATTGTTTAGAAGGGAAAACGTATTTAGCATGCTATCCAACAGGATGATTTCTCAATTCATACACTTTTTATATAATAAATGATCTTATTCCCAGGTTGCATTAAAAATAAAAGTAAAAGGTGATTGCATGCCAGAACCTATCTATCCACAGCTAAAATGTAACATTTTTCAAAATCAATGGAATTTAAATATCAAATTATGTAGCTATAATTGTTAGCAGTGTGTTTCCTTTTACTTTTTTGTACAGTATTAGTGCAGTCCTGAGCAGTTCTGTTGACATTCTATCCCAGAATACCATGTTCCACTCTTCCCTGGTTTGTCTCTACTCCCCAGATTCAACACCGTGCCAGGGACAAGACGGTAGGAGAAATATGGCTGAGGCTTACCCCATCCATCACAAGCTGAACCTGCTCAATGAAATACAGGACGAGCTCCCCCAACAATGAGTCCTATCTTGTATGTTAGACCCCTTGCTTGTGTATTTATCACCTGAGCTGAGGCACAGTGGCTGATTCACAGGGCAGTCAGGCTGATAAAACACACTGACGTGATCTCTGGGCCGATTACAGAGTCTCTCCCTACGTCCTTCCTGGTCTCCCATTTCTGTCTCCAATAACCTCTTCAAATTTAGTGTTTGTCTTTGGGGCTTTTACTTTTTGTTTTCAAATAGACCACCTTCATAGTGCTCATATGTACCCATCTGCAGTACTTACAGTAGGTACTTGTGGTCATATACTTTTCTTCAGGAAAAATTATGCTCAGTTTGTCTTCATCACTCTCAGAAATTAAAGTACAAAAGCTGTCACTGGGGTGGTACCTTTTTATAAGGTATCCTTATATACCTATATGGTTCAAATATGTACACTTTAAGTACTTATATGTTGACCCTTTAGGTACAAACATGGTACCACCCTAGTGAAAGCTTTTGTACCTTTATTTCTGAGTGCACAGAGGGTTAGGCCTTTGTCACAAGTCAAGTGTTACTTGCCTGTGGGTTGGATTGGATCATAAAGATACAACCAAAATACTATCGGACTACCATTGATTTATTTTATGTTAAAGTTCTCTGAAAACTTGTATTAATCGAAACATGGAACTTTGGCTAATTTTCTCATAACATCTCACTTTAGAATTCAGAATGTTCAAAATGTTAAAAAAGTAGTGGTTCCATTATGTTAAAAATGCAATGTTCTATTCACATTTGTATAAAAAAAGGACATTTAGAACATTCTAAAATAACGTTTTCATAATTTAATAAGAAAGTTACTTTTTTTGTTAGCCTGGATATCATTTTATAGAATTTGCCATTTGAATGTTGGTTTATTTGCAACTTTGCAACTTTTTACCTCATTTACATATTTAATATTTTACAAAAGTGTTAAGGGTACTACAGTGGTTCTGTTCCTACAGTATGTGATTTATGATCATCATGTCCTAGAGATATAGTGACACATATGTTGAGCTGGCAGACGTTACGTGGCTTTTTTGTTGTTGTAGTTGTGACTCTTTTGCAGCCCGTTGATTGATTTACTGGCATGGAACGGCACCCAGACTGATGACGGGTATGAGTGAAGGTCTATAGCTCCTTTGGATAGCCTTGTCCTTGATTTAGACAAATTAATATCTAGCAGGCAATAACTCTGTATGGCTCATCTAGCCCAGTGTCTCCTCCACTGGGTGAGAGGTGGAACACACAACACTGCCGGTGCTAATATCAGAGTCATGATTGATGACAATTATATGCAAAACTGAAAAGCATTCCAAGTGGGGCCTCTAGCAAAAATACCACAAGCATTCACAAAAGATTCCATAGTTTATATAATAAAAGTTTGTCATATGCAAGTGAAAGATTTAAAAAAGGCAGTTATGCTCAGATATGCAAGCATTTTTGACCATTAGCTTTCTGAAAGCTGACATGTGGCTATAACTATGAATGGATGCTTTTTTTT
>JAUMHP010000046.1:4913257-4944946 GCA_032361065.1 Enteromius trimaculatus
GCGATTAATCATTTGACAGCACTAGTATGTATCCCTTGTTCCATGAAGGAGGGAACAGAGACGTTATGTCCCTCTTGCCACAAGGTCGGACTGCACTGGGGAGTCGGTTGCCATCGGCTCCTCAGCAGAATCCTAAAGATGGTTTACACTACGTCATCATATATTATGTATGAGGGAGTGGCTAGGTATGCGATAACCACTGGCCAATTCTCATTGACTTTCTCCAAAGATCAGGGTCGATTGGTCTCCCATCATGTCAGTCAATGACGTAATGTCTCCCTTCCCTCCTTCAGGGAACAAGGGTTACATACATAACCGAGACGTTTCTTCTAGTTATGTATTTACATTTATTTTGTTTTAAAGAGGTATTCTCAGACATTGAGTATTCAAACACTAAACACTTTTACATTTCAGTTAATTGATTTCTTTTTTTTCAACTTTCCTGTCTTGAATGTCACTCAGTTTTCTCTCTTAGTTTTAATTAAATCCAGGACTGAGCTCCATCAAAGGCATATGCCAAGTTTGGATCAATAAAGCAGGACTGACCAAAGATTGAACTGGTTCGATAAATCAATAACTTCACTCTAGTCCTTCAGCTGGAATCTTCTGAAATACAGTGGCTGTTGCAAGGGATAATTTTTTTCTTAATCTCCAACCCTTATTTTCTTGGTTTGCAGGATTACAGTCCTTGACAGCCAGTCACAGACACACTTGTTTGATTTCTTGGTAACACTTATAAGGTGTCATTTGTTAACATTAGTTAATGTATTAACTAACATGAACAAACAATGAGCAATGCATTTATTACGCTTTTTAACTGGTGATTTTAATAATGTATTAGTAAATGTTGAAATCAACACTAGGTAAGATTAATAAACGCTGTAGAAGTATTGTTCATTCTTAGTTCATGTTTACTACTGTTAATTACGGTTAACTAATGATCCTTATTGTAAAGTGTTACCAGTTTCTTTTATAGAAGAAAAGGTGCTGTGCCTTTTTAAAAATTCCTTCTTTTGCAATTAGTATTCCTTGTTTTTTTTTTTGTTTGTTTTTTTAAACACAGAACATAATTATCTTTTGTTTTTCTTTTTTGATAGTAGTTCTTGAGTTTGGTTTGTACCATGAAATTCAAGTTTGTATTACACACTGTAGCACTAAAATCCAAATCAGAAACTCACTACTTGAAAAAGGTCAAAATTAACTTGAAAAGCCACCACTGATCTCAGTCTCACCTATACTTTATGGATTACATGATAGAAGGTACTATCTTGCAGTTGATGCAAAAATGAAACCGACTGCTTGCCATCTGTACAATGAAACATTATTTCTGATAACAGTGCCATTTTCAAGAAAGTCTCTGAGAAAATGATGTCCAGCTGTGTCTGTATACCATTCTGGATGCTCTCATCTGTTGTGGTTAGACATCATATTCCACAAGGTTAAATGTGCTTTGAGGAAAAAATCGGTTGCAGTGTTGACTTACAATTCCGCGGTAAAATGTCAGTCGATGAGTGGTGGCAGGTGGACTGGGATATGAAGCGAAAGATGCATTAAGGTTGGGCTGGATCGTATGAGATTGCTCACGCGTTGCCATTTTGGCAACTGATGCGCAGCAGATGTGTCAGAGTTTCGGTATCACATGTCTGCTCTGTCATGATTGTCACTCTCCATAAATATGATATGCCTTTGGAAATTGTAAGTTGGGGAAATATTTTGAATGATTGATGGTTCCAAAGAGGATTCTGCTCTCAACATGGACCAAGACATCAAGGGTGATGTAATATTTAATAACCTAAATGGCGAGCATAAATTGATTACAATGCTAAGAGATATGATTGGATTCATTCTTCCGTTCTGTAAACACGAAGGGCTTGCTTTGGAGAGCCTGAGCTCCAGGACATATGTTGTCTTAGTAACTATAATGAGAACTCAGGGGACAGCTGACCTCTCACTTTCTCTCACATTTTAAGGCCTGTATACAAAGTTTCTTTTGCTTTTTTTTTTGAAAGATTTAATAATCCATGAGGTTCAGTGTAATTGATTTGAACTGAACAATTATTTGGGTGCATTGGTCAAAATAAGTATATTTTGTCCAATTGTTTTTATTCACATCTATGTACCTTTTTGTACTATTACAAATAGGCTACAATCTATACAATCTACATCTATACTAGATGTCACTGTGTTGCTGACACATTTGCACTTCTTTTCAAAATAGCCAAACCTATTCTTTTACAAGCTTCTTTTAGTTTTTGGGAAACTACATAGACAAAAGTGTTTGTTTGTATTATGCCAATTTTTTATACTTTTATAAATAGACTACATCTACTAGATGTCCATTCATTAGATGGTGACTTTGTTTTCAAGATCTGTTCTGCATTTAGAGGATCTTCTACTGAATCTGTTTGATATTCTGCTCACTGCTCAGTGAACAAGAAGCCATGTTTTGCTGCTTTTCTCTGAATAATGTCTTTAACTGTGATGCTCAAGTGCTGCAATATTGAAACTCTGTACTGCAATTTGTATATGTTTGAAATTGGAAGATATAATTGCTTGAGAGAGAAAGAAGAAAGTAATTGACTTCATTAGATTAAACTAGCAGATTAAAGAAGTGACAACGTTTCCTCATTTAAAGTTTATTGCATTATTTCTTTCACTGCTATCTTAGAACTTAGCACATTATGGTGGATTAAGTGGTTTATATTCCTATTTTTGATACATGATAACTGTAATGACAGAATTAAGATTTACAAATGACTACAATGCTGCAAATGGGTCTGAAATGTCTCTGTATATGTATATCATCATTTGAATGGTGACTCATGAAATACAGTAAGTGCATTTGCTTGATTAGCTTTTTTTTCTTTTTCTGTTCATTCCTTATTACACACATAATTTGGCTTATGATGTTGTTCAGAAGAGAGAAGAGCATGCTGTGGATCTGTAGCAAGACATTTACATTGTAGAACTGGCACAAAATTTGTCTCATTGGCTATTTTCATGGCTAAAACAGATTTATTCATTCTCCGTTCTCATGCATAGCATTAAAGAAGATTGATCAGTGTGGGCCCGTGTGTGGGTTTATAGGTCATTTCCCCTGGATCTTTCACTAGCTCTTGAGAGCCCTCATATCACCACATGGTAAATAAATCAGCCTGTGCAACATTTCTCTGAAGAGACTTAATTTACCTTGCAACCAGTGAGCTGGAGAGGGCTGTTTTACTCACCTGCCGATTAATGGAAAGCTGTAGCCACAAAAGAATCAACCGAGACAGAAAGGAAGTTAGAAAGGGTAATGTCCTTTGAGGTTAGCATCCACTCTAAAAATCCTGTTTTTGCTCTTTGTGTCATCCAAAACCAGCAAAATCACAGGTTAGAATATAAGACACAAAATAGAGCAAATGAAGCAGCCAAGGCGCCAAATACATCATTTCATTATTCACATGAAAGTGCCTAAACATTTTGTAATTATTAATGAGCCAGTCAAACCCTCTCAGCTTCTGCAGAGAAGACAAGTTTGTCCTCCCTTTTCATTAGCTGTGGCAAAATAGCCAAACCAAGGTCTGTATTCTTTCACAAGGCATAAATTGTTTTGTTTTTGAAAAAAGAAAAATTATAGATAAAAACGTTTTTATTATTATTATTATTATTATAGGAGATTGAGACGGAACTGGATGGTTTGTGTGTACTGATTGGATTTTTGAAGTTTTGCGACCCATTTCTTGTTCATATTAAATAAGTAAAATTCTTTGTATTGTAAACAGAGTTCTCTGGAAGAGGGCTGAATTAGAATGCTGCTTAAAATGATCCATATTCAATTCTTGTGTGCGCAAAGATTAAGGTAAGCCAAAGGACTCATGTTTTGATTTTAAGTTGATAGGATAATAGTTGCTACTGTATGTGATTTACTCATATTTAGTTTCATCTCATTTGTATTTTATTACAAGGGGATCTTAAATGCCTGGCATTTCATTTTACTGGATTGCATTTCAAAGATTAGATTGTATTCAATTTATTTTCTTAAAATCAAAACAAATTCTTTCATTTGAAATCAAACTGCTATGGATTGGTGTTCTTTACCCAGATGGCAGTCAGAATAAAGAGCCCAAAATATATTTCTGCACAAATCTGCCAGTCAGTAGCTGCTGTAATAATATTCTCTATGCTAATATAAAACATTTCTAATGTTATGCATGAAGCAGAATATGAGGGTAATTGTTCTCAGAGAGAGCTTCTTTTAGAAAACATCTTTTCTTCTTCACCACTTAACATTTAATTTATTATTCACTTTTCTTCCTGCAAATGACAGTAGTTTCAATTTAATGAATTTTCTTATCTCATCTCACTTTTAGAGGATTACTAATGCAATATGGGAATGAACGTCTGTAACGTGGGGTTGCTTTTGAATTTGCTTTCGTACTACAGTATGCTGCTCATTACAGCATTTGATTTTAAGCTCCATTGTTCAAGTGTGTCTTGTATCAAACTACTGTGAGCATAGTCTTATCTACAGGTAAAATGAAAGCAATTGGAGGGCTCAAGCTAAAGAGTCATTCCCATGTATTGCTTTATGAAATCTCTTGATATGCAAGTCAGTTGTTGTTGTTTAATTGATGTTATTTCATATTGTTTCTATCTAGAATTTCATTTGTGATATATCAGCGTGCAACATCAAGCAGAAAGCAAATTCAATCATCAACCATTTTTCATTCACGAATGTAATTAAACTAGCCTCACTTTGAGGGTTCTCAGGCCCCTTTTATTCTTTGTAATCACCTGTATAGGAAAACCACAGATAAACTTTAAATTACACTCTGGAGTTAATACCATTATTTGTTACAAAAGTAGAGGGTGGAGTGCCATATCGTTCTCCTTTTAACAAGCTCACAGACAATGCGAAGCCCTTAAAGATGTTTAAAAACTAAAGTCTGATATCCACAATGGACATCATTATTGGCACCGTAGATAGCAAGGAACAAAAAGTGAGTGGTGGCATGTTCTTGATATTATTGCTTTAGCTAATAAAGGCACACCCAAACCTGACTTAACTGTGAGGATTGTTAATGCAGCAGAGCTTTTTGTCCAAGATCTCTTCTGCTGGCCTGTTTTAATGGCTTCTAGCACCAGGAGAGCAGATGGGCATCAGTGCCATCTAAGGTAAATGTGAGAGGGGCTGAGGGAGCCAGCAGCCTCCTCTCTGTCACTGCAGACAAATCTGAGAGCTAATGTTGCTGATAAGGTAAAATGACACCTGTAATGAATGCCTAACAGTGAAGAAGTGTGACCAGAGTGCTGAATGTGTGGATTTGAGAATAAAGTCGGATCAGTGAAGAAAGAAAGAGAGAGAAAATAAGTGAGTGAAGGAGAACGATTCTGTGTGCGAGTTTCAAGTACTGGCTGCTTTTCACACTTTTGACCATACGTTCAGCTAGTGAAACAACTTTCTTAACATGCAGCCCACATCTTCACAGTCAGCCAAAACTGGAACTAAAACAAAAACTCCTTCTACAAAGGTCTTCAAGTGATGAAAGGAGTTCTGAACCCGTTCTGTGGAGGAAATGTTGTCTGCCAGGCTCATTTGAATGTGTAGAGCTGCTTGTGGTTTCTGTGGGTTGAACTTCTACAACTTTAAATGACAGCAGGTTTAGTTTGAAGTTCTTATTTAAGCCGTTTAAGTGATTGAGAGTTTAACCTATTGAATGACATGCAGAGCCACATTTTAAAGCAGCAATTGCAAACCAAAAGCAGATATGAAAGCTAAAGTTAGTCCTTGAAAATATTTTAATCTGCATGTATATATGTGTGTGTGTATGTGTATATATAATATATATAGTTGCTTGGCGGAGAACGACGCAACAGAGTCCAGGAGAGCCCGATATAGCCGGCCACTAATTTTTACCATGGTTTGGGGAGCCCCTCTGGGTGTTTTCCGATGCACCACACAGCCTGCCATTCAGGGTTGTGCTTGGTCAGGACCTCCTGGGAAAACTAGGTTGCTGTTGGTAGAGTTGTTAGAGAGGCCCAACCTTCCGTGTTGGTGACAGATTCAAACATTTTGAGTTAGGCCTCTATATCATCATCTGCGGTTAGTCTGGGTAGCAGTCGACCAACTGTCACCCGCGGATCTGGAAGCGGGACATTCTGAGCGGCCGGCAAGCGAAGTTCAGCCAAATATCCTTCCATTCTCCCGAAGCAATGCTGCTGGCAGACGCTAATCTTGGTGAGTTGCCTCAGTAATTCCCCCATGCTGACGGGGAGGAGTGCACGCCTGTAACAGAAAAAGCAGAAGTGAGTGTCGATGTAAACAAAGGTGAGTCTTGCTTGTCTGCATTCTTACGCCCGATCTTCTTGCCCGCACTCTCCACCACTGGTGCTCGGCGAAGAACGACCCAACAGAGTAAGACTTTAGTGAGCTCCAGAGAGTGGATTTTATTTACAGAAAGGGGTGAGTAAGCAATGGAAGGTATGGGTGCTGTTGTCGTCCTCTGTGAATGGTGCTTGGTGAGTGCTTCTTCCTTGTTCCTAGTGAAGGGGTGGATGCAGAGCAGTGCGGTCACCCTGGTGAATGGTTCCAGTATGGTAGGGAGGGTCACGGCGGGTATGAAATGGAATGACAAAGAGAGCAGGTAAGTTTGCACACCATCGGAGATAGTTCTCCTCTGTTAGGTCTTTGATCCTGGCTTATATTGGGACGTAAACTGTGACTGATTGGTCCGTGGTGAGTAGCTTCAGTTGCAAAACCTTGTGTTATTTTGCACTTTGTCTCATTTCGGATTCATTGTGAGGTCTTTTAGGTTTCGTACTCGAAATGTTAGACATTTTTTTAGTAGCTGCAGTTGGGTCACTTTAATGAAGATCAGGCAACCTGGATGCCTGAAACACTACTGACTTCGTGATTGGGAGATAGATGGAGGGTGGCGCTTCAGGCCAAAATAAAACATGACAACATAAACATCAGTTGAGGGCTGCAACTTTTTAAATGAGTTTCCAGGCTGTACTACTGCTGTCAGCGATATGAGTACTTGATATTAACATGTTGTCTTAATGCCTGTTGATCATAACACAGACATTTTATGATAATTACAATACATTTCTCACAGTTCCTTTAATTAACAATATAATTAAGT
Source organism: Enteromius trimaculatus (assembly GCA_032361065.1). NCBI lineage: Eukaryota > Metazoa > Chordata > Actinopteri > Cypriniformes > Cyprinidae > Enteromius > Enteromius trimaculatus. The sequence continues at coordinate 4,920,385 of JAUMHP010000046.1, forward strand.
TTTTTTTTTTTTCAAAGACAAATTATGTTTGACAATTTAAATGGTTGTGGAACATTCGTTCATTGTATAAAAGACTCCTAAAGGTGTTTATTTATGCAACAGTGCTTGTCTTGCTCAAATTTTCATTTACACTGTCACTTTCATCAAATGCAATGCTGTTGTAAATTGACAGATTGTTGTTGTTGAGTTTAAAAATCAGTCATTGATGAGAAATCATGTTTCCTCCTTCAATTACTGATGCTGCTTTTAATTGCAGGGTAGAGAAAAGGACTTGTCACATTGAAAGATCATTTTATCAAATAAGGGCGCAATTCCACAATCACATTTCTTTAGATATATACTGAGTGGCAGCTTTATAATATCTAACACTCTGAATTTTCTAGTTGTACCTATGGAATCCCTACTAGATACAGTACAATTCTAAAAATAAACCCACAAAAAAATATTGTTTTGATTATGAAGTCATTGGAAGTTACCATTTTCATTTTAGACTATTCGTCAGTGGTTGAAAGCAGAGGAATAGTGAAGGTGAATGTTTGCCAAGTCGTTTTATTTTACTTTCGGCACTGATGTCATAGTAAGATACAGAAGTTGGCTGATTGATAGCTTTTGCCAATAGCCGTTTACTGGATTAATCATTATCAGCAAAAAATCCATGATAACCTTTTAGGTTGCATGAGTAGGAAAGCCTCTAGACATTACAAACTATCTAAGTTAGTTGTTTTTTTTTATCATCAGAATCCAAATTTAAGCTTAGAAGCAAGTATGCATTTATCTTGGTCATGTGAGTTTTAGAGTTTTCAACAGCTGAGCCTGGTTTGTCTCTTACTATCAGCCTCTAAATCTCTGTCCTTCATTAAATCCTATCATGCTTTTCAGCAACAGGTACTGGAAAGTTTGTCCTGTCATTTGGCTTTCTATACAGGATGTATGTACTAACAATAGTGACATCCACGTAGCATTCCACAACTTCCTGCTTTTACTGTCAGTAATGTTCAGTTTTGTCCGCAAGGTTCATATGCTAATCGCAGTCTTCTTATTGCAGTGGCAACGTTTTTGCTCTTTGTCACTAGGCATGGGCCGGTAAGATTCTGACGTATGATAACCTTGCATAAAAATATCACGGTTTCACTGTATAACGGTAATTACTGCTCTACAATGTTATATTTAAAAAAACTGGGTCTGGGTAAAAAAGCAACTTTTTTTTTTTTTCAACTGAACACAGTATGTTTTATTTTAGAAAACATATAGAACATTTTGTACATCAGGCAAAATAAACCTGCAGCTCAACAATAATCAGCATAAATAACATTTTCAAAAACAAATCCTTCTAAATGGAATTCAGGCATTATGTCTTTTGCAGTAAAGTATGCCACCAGGCATGCCGTTCAGGTCCTTTGCAGCCTTGGATGTGGGTGCATAAGCAAGCTGTTTCTCAAAAGTTTCTTGGATTGTTGGCTGACCTGCAGCTTTTGGAGAATGGTCCTTTGCTGCTGAAGCCACAGCTGCTTTACAAAGAAGAAAAACAAAGACTGACATGTTAAATTTAAGCTAAATCTGTAACTAGTCACTAGTTCACTTCATCTTTTAATCAGTGTACTTTTAAAAATAGATGTGATGTGGTAATTTAGTTATATACAAAATTTAACTAAAACAACTAATTACATACATTTTTTGTGTGTGTAAAAACAAATAGTACTGCTAAAATAATAATGCTCTAAAATACTTTTTAATTTCGGTGTTGATGCATATTAACGCAGAGTGCGAGTGTACTGCGCACACACACACACACACACACACACACACAGAGAGTCACATCAGTTCATGAACACTCAAAGACACGTGAGAGCCAATGAGTTGTTGTTGTTATTTTTTTTAATGGCATGATTTTTAAAAGATGTTAAAGTGGCAGAAGGCTTAAAAGCAAAGACGTGATTTCACCTTAACTTAATTGTTGTACTAATGTTCAATCACAGAAACGTGACGTTACTACATATAGTCTGCTGTTCCCCACTCTGTAAAGTAACGTGCAAGAGGAAATTAGTTGATGTTAGCTAATGTTTATTAATTAGCCATGTGATCTGACTCTGTAACTTAGATGTTTGCAAAAGTTCATTTCAAGACAGCTTTACGTTAACAACTCGCCTTGAATTTAGCGAAGAGTGCTGGATGGTGCTCCATTACGTTAGATAAGAAATTATATTTGATGTAGGCTATTGCCTACTTTAGCAGCGACTCTTTTTAAACATGATTTGCATGTCGGTTGACCTTCCTCTTCCAAGCCGTGGCTGTCAGAATTTTTGCGGTACCCAAAAAAATTCCCACACCGCTGACTTGGTCTTTTTTGACAGGGGGAAAAGTTGTGGAGGTTCACCTCCTTCGGCCGTCCTGAACTTAAATTACTGCTCTCTGACTGCGGATCACGTGCACAATCACATACGCGCCTGCCAGCAGTAACTGGTGGGGGAGGGGCTGCATTGTTTTCACTGTGGGTACACACACAGACAACCTAGTAGGGAGTCCTGCGCTTTCCTTTTGACGACACAAAAAATGCACGTAGGAACAGTATAACTTTTTTTGTTTGCGGTTTTGACTTTTTCAAACCGCGGTAAACCTTGAAACCTTTTATCATCCCATGCCTACTTGTCACATTAGTGAAGGATGCAGTACAGTAGCTGTTTGACAGAACTGTTACACTCCCTTATCTTCTCATCTCAAAGATGAAATTATATCAGAAGTTAGTCCTTTCTGAAGTCCCTCTTTGAGCTGATAAATCCTTTTGGGTGGACTTTTGTGATCCATTTCATCTTTTGCTCAATATAGCTTTTGTTTAATCCTAATTTGTACTGTTTAGTTTGATAATGCTTTTGATAGTTATAGTTCTCTTTCTTAAGATGTTAAAATTATACAGCTTGTCACGGCCTGGCCAGAAACCAGCTGAAAATGTTGATACTTATCAAAATGGAAATTGAGTGCCTCTCATCTATGAGAGGATCACCATCTCAGCATGAGTGTGATGTTAATTGCCATGACAGCATATTTCTTTAAGTTTAAAAAGTCAGAAAGTTTATTGATCTTCGATGCGTAAAGTAACTTGAAATATCTTGTACTCTTCATCAAAAGTTCTTGATCAAATAATAACTCCATTGGGTGCATCAGTTCATTCATTATATATATATATATAACATACATAACAGAACATAACATACATCTACAGTATGTTTTCAAAAGAAGATGATTTCATATGGTTTCTTCCCAACCCTTCCCATCTCCTGATGTAGACCCTTTAATGTTTATATTTAAGCAAAGAAGCAAAAAAGATTTATTTTTCCCTGATTGTTGGGAACTACTATGGTCAGTGTCTGCCCAGTTAGATTTTCACAGTTTTGAAATTTGTCAAACACATACCTTTTGACATGCCCTACAGCATTCATCTGATCTTGTCAGTTAAGATTTAAGTTTTACCAAGCTCTACACATGTAGCGCATCAACGAATTTGATAGTGAGGGTGTCATTTGGGAATGAGAAGGCATCTTGCCATTGCTTTGATGAAAAAATTATTTTATTTTATTTTTTTTATTTTTTTTATCCAAACCTGAGCAAGTTTGGGAACAGCACAACCTACAGCAAAAAACTGCTTAACATTAAATGCATGCTTATATGTTAAAGGTGTAGTTAATTCATAATTCAATGCAGTTTCTGTGTCTAAACTAAATTATTTTCACCTTATGCCTAAATTTAATTTATATCACTGCTGCATCAGTGAAGACTATCTGAAAAGTTTAAGGGCACCTATTATGACCCTTTTTATACATTTTTTTGTGAGTCTGTGAAGTTTCATCTTAAAATACCCCACAGATTATTTATTATAGCATTTTGAAAATGTTTATTTGAGAGGGAGCAGAACCGTTCTGTTTTCGTGCATGTATTATTAAATGCAAACGAGTTGTTGATTCCGACTTACTATTTTATAAAAGCTGTACTCTTTATAGCTCGTACCTCGTATACCTGAATAATCAGATACCATCTGTTTTGTTTTGATTATTATGTCTTTCATGCTGATTTCATGCGTTTTCAAACCATATCAGTTTAAACTTCTGATATATGGTTTTCTGAGCACAAAGATCCAAACCATGTGCGCAAAAAGCGGCTGTAACATGGTATGTGAGTACTAAACAAAGTTCTCTTTCATGTCTTATTGCACCTAAACAGTTACATTTATGGTAAAAAAAAACATATGAAGGTAGTCAGAAAGAAATTTTCTTTTAAAATTACCAATATTGCATTTTTGTTTGTTAATATTGTTAATTTTGTTTGTTACAGATCCATAATAATGCTATTTAAGACCATGTCATTTTGCAATTTAAGGTTAAATTAAGGTTTCAGAAGTGATTCTAAAACCTTTACTCATTTTAGTCTGGTTTAATCATTTTTTCCTCTAATTGTTAATTTATTTTTAATCTCTATTTTCCTTGCTCCCTGCAGAAAACATGTGCATGTGCGTGATTGAGTGAACAGAAGGAGGGATATTTGAGACATCAATTATAACCCAAAAGCCTCCCTCCATTTCCGACACTTTCTCACTTCCTCTCTCTCACACTTCCTTTCTCTTTCTCTCACTCTCATCCCTTCACCGTAGCTGGGATTATCCTGACACTTTCTGACGGTTCTGCCTTAAAATTCTCAGCTTGCCGAAATCCAACAGAGTGCTCACCATGTATCCCCCACATGCTCACTTGTACACACACTCTCCTTCTCTCGTGTCAAACCCTCTTCAGAAATCCATGAGAGGCTTGGGTGTAAAAGTAAAGTACATGGTTTTAAAGGGCAGGAGCTTTTGGTGCATGTGCTGAAACAGTGATGTGCAACTACATTAAGAGGCTACTTGGTGATGAGGACTGATGTGTCAAATGCATTTTCATGTAACCCACTTTCACAAGCCAAGCTGCTTTCCATGCACTTTCATTACAGGAAGCCGGAGAGGCCAAAATAGCTGACATGGGAATTGCTGACACATTATGAGCTATTTGGAAATGTGCTTTATGAGATTATTAGAACTAGCGGTTTAGTGTTGCACTGACTCATAATGACTGAATTCAAGCATGATTGATTACCATTTTGAGTTTGTTTGTACAGAAGAAACACTGTGAAACATTTAGGTTACTATACGTATAGATGTATAAAGGATTTTAATATGCCCGTGTATTCTATTCAAACCAAAGGGGTTAGTAAGATTGTTTTTCTTTTAATGTTTTTAAAAGATGCATTTATCTGATCAAAAATACTGCTAAAAGTAGTATTGTGAATCATTTAACTTTAAAATAACATTTTTGTAATATCTATTATTATATTTTAGCAGCCATATCTCCAGTCTTCAGTGTCACACACCTCTTTAAGAAATCATTCTTACATGCTAATTTCCTTACACACACACACACACTTGAATATTACATATTTTATGTAAGGGATAATATACAGCTAGCAGGTTGTTATCACAGAATAAAGCCCAACAGGCTTATCGGCAGCCAGACACAAAGCGGAGGGCTGTTGTATAAGACTGAAGGGCTTTATTCTGCGATAACAACCTGCTAGCTGTATATTATCCCGCTTATTACACAGCTTCTTGCCCCAAAATTAAATAATAAAACAATAAATAAATAATATAATGCAATAATAAATTTGTTTAACCCAGGGAGTCAGTCGAGTCATCTTCTATCCACTGCTGAAATCCACTGCTTTTGCTTTTCCCGTACATGTTGAATTTAATGTCCTCCATTTTAAGCATTTTTAAGCAATAGGATGGCGCTCACTAGGGAAAGGCAAAACAAAACCAACACAGGAGAACATGAAAACGAAACTAAAACAGACAGAAACGTAACAACGGCATTGTAACAGTCATAATACACCATATATAATTCTAGATTTAATAAACTGAGAGGTAAAAGAGTGAAAAATGCATAAAACAAGCATCACTAAAGAAAAGCGCTTAAAACTCTAGGGAGCCGGAACACATTATTGTGCAGTATTTTTTTTACAGTCTTTATTGAAAAGTACATCATTGAATCACTTGGATTAGTATATTAAATAACTCTACCTCTTTTTTGTCTGCTAACTATTGGACAGACTGTGGACCTTTATTGCATATAGACTGCATTAAAATTAAGTAGCATAATGAGAAAATGAATGACTTATTGGTGGCTTGCTTGTTAGAGTCATTAGGACTTGCGTTTATGCTCATCTATCATAGGAAGAGCAGAAAGAATTGGCTCTGCTGTTTTTATAGAGCATAGATTGTTCCGATTATCCATTACCTTTTATTGCAGTAAGTGTGCAGGCACTGCTAAAAAGATAAGGCCAACAATTAGCACTCTGGGAATCAGTGTGAACTCAAACCCGGTTAGAGATGTGCACAAGCCCATTAACCTCTACACCCTCCCACCTCTTCTTTTATACTTCATTACTGTTCTTTATTGAATTTGCACGTGGGAAGGTGTTTATAATTGGGTGTGTTTTATGATGGTCGAATTGTTGTTTGTCTGTTGAATTTAGTGCGGATTAGACGATGAACTCAAGCAATAGTTGCGCATTATTTACCCAACCTCATGTGGATTCTACATTACAAATGACAAAAATGCACCAAAGCCCATGCAAAGGGTTTGTGTGAGAAAATAGCCTGTAGTTTTTTTTATTGCAGAAAAAACCGACAGCAACAACATTTAGGGTATATAGGTAAATATTTAAAAAAATTTTATTTATGGGTGAATTTTCACTCTTTTTCTTCCATATCGAGCCAGCAGTAGTCACTAAATGAGATTGCTTATATATACGCTGACAAAGTCAAAGTACAAAGTGATCTTGCATGTTCACCTATTGGCCCATAATGTAAAAGGCCATTTTTGAAGCACTCCGCTGAACTAATATATTGATGGTATCAGTTTTGTACAGATCAATACAGGTTTGCATTTAGATGACAGAGCAAGAGGTCAAAAACATACACAGATGCATATACAGAGATACACATACAGAGTTAGCTTTAATCTTTTCCTTGTGTTCTATTTACTTCATTATAAATAATCCTGTATGCATTCATTTGTCGTTTCCTGCATAAATGTTGCTAATGGCTTGTAAATCTTTCAATTTTTTTTCTAAATGTTATTATTTCATCATGTTTTCTGCTGAAGTTTAGTACGATGCTGTCTCTCATGTTTAATTCATTGCAAGGCAGTTTGGGTGAAATAAAGTTTAGGCTTTCTGTGCAGCAACAGATGGCAGATGGATCTGAAATCATTTCAGGTTGTTCCTTCTATTCATCCCTGAGTTTTTGCTGGTAAAAAAAGGGAACTGTACTTCTAATACTACGATTCAAAATAGAGAAATACCATGTGATGTTATGGGAAGACATTTGCATAAATGGAAAACAAGCAAAGTCAACAGGGCAAAGCATGTATTAAACGTGGGCTTTAAAGATTGACAGACCTACAAGGAAGAATAATGAATTCTGTCCAAAAGGTTGCGGTTGCCTTTTTTTTTTACCATTAACCCTCTGTAGCAGAGGGAAGTGATGTCATCGTATTTAGCTCATCTTGTCACCCACCTATCTGCAACACTGCACAGCACGATTGTGTCCTCTTTGTCTTGTTTTGTTCAAATCCATTTGCTTTCCCAACCAAACTTCTGGAAGTGCTTGTGCATAGAATGAACAGAAAAAGGGTTGAGCTGTGATACTTCCTAAAACTGTACACTGTTTTTGCCACCATACCAAACTATACAAACAGCTGACAACTGATTTTTACACCAATGATGCTCACCCAAGGTCTTATTGCCCTCATGAGGAAGCTGAGATTTTAGGCAAAGGTGACAAAATCACCAGAAACTGTGAAGAACCTGAAGTTAAATATGCTGATGTAATTCTATGCTGTTTTCCAGGGAATCTGTCTGTCTGTGCTGCTTTGTGCAACCAAGACAAATTCCTGTCCACAGTGAGATTGCCAGCAAACATCTGCAGAGGCAGAGTAACGTTTCATTTTTAATTATTTAGAGTGAGCTCCATGTTTTTTTTCCTTGAACTTTGAAACCCAGCGTAATATCATGCATCTAAGATTTCCTGCTTTTGCATCCTTACCCATGTGGTGATCTGTGATATTCTCCTGACATCGCTAGTGTGACTTTGCTTTTCCACTTGGAGATTCTGCAAACAGCTCAGAATGCACTTCTCCATGAACTAGGTATCACACACCTGGGAATATAACTAAGATAAGATAAGAACGGTAACATTTGTTTCTTTGGTGCTTCTTCAAAGCTGTTTTTCTTTACCCAAAAATAGAGCATTCAACAATGAATGGTTTTTAATTAGAGGTTTAAGTGCTGTTAGCATGTTTTATACATTAACATGTCCACTCTTCGGCAATTTCGCCCCTCTTAAAAGCAAGAAAATCATGTAAGATGAGGGGAATGGTGCTCTCTGCTATTCGCTTAATCACAGTGCATTTGTCTAAAAATTGTAGTTGAGTAGGGGAGACCAGGGGCAATTGTAACACTAAATTTCTTCTCAAACAAGCTAGACAGATGATACTTGAGTGCAGCTGTAGACAGTGATGGCAATTAAATTGCTGGAGGTTACCAGGTCACTCTACTGTTGGTTAATAGCAGCTGACTATGTGGTAGAATACCGCTGTAGCTAGCGGGTTATTGTCTGCACTTTCTGCACTACCAATGATAGCCTGCTTATTTATATAATGTTTTTTGCACTAGGGAAGCAGGACGTATCCGTACTATATTAGTGATTGACATTAAAGATTTGTTTAAATGTAGTTTAAATTCAGTTTAGGGTATTAAATATTGGTTTTAAGTTATTTCTGCCCACCATGGATGTGTCCATTGCATATACTGTTTATAAAAAAACATCATCATTTAGGCACAATAGGCTATTTTCTGTCCTGTTTCTGACCCGCTCTTATCAGAAAGCTCTGTTTAAATAGACATGATGGATTGTAGACTCAGAAGTAAGTGCCCACTGCTATTATTGGCTAACAGCTGTGTATGCTTGACAGACTACATCCTCCAAAGATGGACACTGCTGTTATTTAAGTTAAATAATGCATACAGTAAATACTCAACGTACGTATCAAACCATCTGTAGTAACAGACAAAGCAATAAAAGCAGTTTCTCACTCTTGTGTGTGCGGCGTAGGACCCAATATAGTCAGCACAGCGTCTTTTTTATTTTTCTGAAAGTCCTGTGTCGAATTGTGCCTGATTTGTAAACAAAAGACCAAGTTCTTAGTGATGCGGTCTGGAACAAATAAAGTTTAGCAGTTGGTTTCTGCGTTTATCTGTGTTTGTTTCTCTTGTAGGGGCTGAAAAGGCAGTGATGTAGAAGCAGGTGCAGATCTTCTTCAGTAGAGGTGGTGGTTAGTCACACTATTGGCAGATTGGTTTCAATATAAGCTGTTTAGTTTAAGCTAAAGAGAAAGTGTTGAAACTTGGAGGATATTTTTATAGCACAATGACCTCTTATATATAAATTTAGATTTTTCATGACCCCATTATTTAAAAACAATTTGAACTTTTGGTAGGATGTTCTCCTGCGGTATCTACAATTTTGAAAGAGATTTATAAACTTCGTGCATGAATTGTTTTTAGTGTGTGTGTATGTATGCATACATACATTCTTTATTCGTTTCATATGACAGCCAATGTGGGAGGTGGTAAAAAAAGAAAGTCTATTAGTTTTCAGTGGGCAGAGCTGAATTAGCTGCTAGTTTAATGGCTTCCGAGGGATTTTGCACATCTGACAGTACAGTATATCGCAGTATATGGCCGGTCTTTCATTGGTGGAGTTTTTCATTCCATACTGTCAGAGATGGTGAAGGCAATTACAGTTATTAAAATGGTATTCATGTGAATATCTCCAAATAAAATCTTTCTTAATTCCCTTCATATTTTACACCTTTTTATCTGTCTTACTTATTTTCTCTCTGTCTCTGTTGACCTGTCTGCTATTTAATTCTTCCTTCTGTTGAAAAGAATAATGGCAGAAAGAAAGAAAACTAAAACAAACACTCAACCCAAGGAAGAGCGTTCTCACTTTTTTCTGAACTAAGATGCATTTTAGCTCATCAGTCAGACACAAAGCAATCAGTCGCACTCTCTTCCATCGCTAATTCTTTTATTCTTTTCATCACAAAACCACTCAGGGAAAGCTAATGCGTTTTTAAAGTAGAAAATGGCTTGAATTGTTTTAGCAGAATTGTCTCTTTGGAATACAGTTTAAAATCAATGGAAAGCTCAGAACATATTTACAAACCTGAAGCTGTATTCAATGCAGACCACATTTAGATAGGATTTTGACACTATTTTTATATGTTAGCAAATAATTGAACATACAAGGCCCACATGCAATGTGTGATGTATCTAGGGTGTTCATGGATCTAACAAATGACTATAATATTAAGATTTTATGAGTTTCAATTCTGAGCAAATGTGCTAGAGAAGCGTGATTGTTTCTTACTTGTGTTAATTGATTTCACAGGAACTGTTAGCGACGCCCTTGCTGATTCTCTGTCATCAGTTGGTGGAACGTTACCTCACTTCCTGCAAGAGCCTGAGGATGCTTACATAATTAAAAACAATCCCATCAAACTGCGCTGTCGAGCAACCCCTGCCCTGCAGATCTTCTTCAAATGTAATGGGGAATGGGTCCATCAGAACCAACATACCTCACAAGAGTACATGGACCAAAACACTGGTAAGACTAATATGATCTTGTTATATTATGAAAATGCTGTTTAAAACAGTCAGGAATAAATATGTTAAATATTTGTTAACTGTTTTCACTTTTATACAGAAGTTTATTTCATAATTTGCTTTTGAGAATTCATCACCATCTTCACCCTACAGCTGGTTATTTCCCAGTTAGACTGTGTTACAGGAGAGATTTAGATGCTCATTGAGATATTCTCATGAATAAATAAAGTTCACGGTTGGGGTGATTTGGCAATGCGATATTATATCAACATCTGTCATGATAAAATAGCATGAAGATTCTTTTTTGGTTACCGTGGCTGTTGTGATTTAGAACTGTGATGTATTGCGGTCTTTTTGCTCACTTGTTTCTCATTCAGCTTCACTAGGTGTCTGTGATTTGCACAGCTGTATTTTTTTAGCCTGTTCTGAGTCTAGATTTTGGTTGAATATAAATAGAATGTGCGCTGACCAGTGCTAAAATATGGCAACAATTTTCTTTTGCTAAAAACATGAATAAAAGAAATGAAAAACATAGCTAAAATATATACTATTGATTTATTTTTTTTTTTTATCTACTTGCAAAGTCAGATGTTGCATTGTTTTGAAAGTTCATTCATTTCAGATGAAATTAAGATGAATTACAGGAACTGTCAGAGGTACACACTTGACTGTGCATTGATTTTAGTATTTTTTTCTTTTGTATTACCAAAAAAATAAAAGCCAAATCCAAGAGCTTCTTAGAAGCACACTATGATTAGTCTACATTGCCTTCATGTTTGCCTCACGTGAAGGCTATGTGCCAGAAAAAGCCTCTTAATTGCTTCTGGAAGTTCATTATTGTGTGATTGCTGTGCTGTGAAATTGTGATAATGGGGAAAATGAAAAATCACAACCGATTATTTTCCCCTCTGTGTATGGGAAAAGTCAAAGCAAACTTGGCTGTCACTTGACACATTCTATACATGCATTGTCAAACAAAATATATACAAAATCACTTTAATGTAATCACTAGAATGGCCGTCTCATAATGTCTTAATTTCTGCTTTTGCACAGATTGTATACTTAGAAATTGGTCTGGAAAGCATGCATCTCTCCTGTGTTTTATCCACAGTAAAAAATGAGGTGACTTCTTATTTTGGTGATGATTTCATCTGGTGATCTGCCAGACCGATTTATCCCCGCTTGCCGATCTCAGTTTCATCTCAACACTGTACATACATGCTCAAGATGTTGCAAAATGTATTCTTGCACCAATTTCTGCACTCTTAAGCATTTGCGTTTCACATATCCTTGCACACAGATTCATCATACTATTGCCCTTCAAGGACACATCACCGTTACAAATGTATGTCAGGTTCAGTGGTCATAAATGAAGATAGGTCCTGGATGGTCACATCCTCATATCCTCTGAATGTGTTGTTCTTTTTTGTAGCTCACTATCTTTGGTACAATAGATTTACAACAGATTTTCAGGACAGGTTGTACACCATTCCCTGCTCCCCTTTTGCTATGTCCAGCTACAATATGGAAAGCAGTAATTTCCTCCCCTGAGAATATACTTCCCCCATTACCAGGTTCACTGCCTGCAGTGTTGCCAAGACGATGAAATGTATCAGTCTGTGCCCAAGTGGATTTGCAATTAGAAGAGCCAGAGGAAGTCTCCGTTCGGCCAATCACATTGCCAGCTTTACATCAGTGCTAAACTCATAACCAACGATAACGACATCCTTTATAGCGCCCCACCATGCCACCGTAATGGATTACAAAAAAGGGGATTGAATTAGAGGGACGCTAATCAGAGCCACAGATCTACAAAGAATTGGATTTTATCGATTAGAGCATGGTCCTTCAATGTCATCGCGAGGCGGCAGATAAGATCTCTTATTTACCAGGCATCAAGATAAGCAGCAACACATTGCCCTTGAGTTTAGACCAGGTGAAGATCGGGAGGTACCGGTCCAAACCTGTTGGACTTTGAATTTCTTACTATATTTCTTGGAATTTGTTTGCCATTGTGGCAACAAATTAGGATCATGGAGTCAGTTTTGTTTTCATTATGTCGGGAACAGAAAGCAGTCGACAGAAGGGCAGCAGAAGGGGCTGTCATGTTTATAGCTGATAAATATAGCTGATTTTCTCCTTCATAAATAAACAAATGGGTGACAGTGTTGATCAGCTCAAATGTGCATCTTTAACTAATTCATTTAAAGTTTTCCCATGGCGCATCAACGGATATTTCTCTAAAAGAGTTTTTAAATAGGTCCAGGCACCAATAGGGATGTGACAGAAAATGTTTGTAATGGCAGAAAGTTTACTTCATTATTAATTCACATAAATGTCAGTGTTTTATTGCAGATAAAGATCATATTACAACACAATCATGCTGCTTTCATTAGTGCTAACGCTTCGGCTGTCAAACAGCTTTCAGTGTCTGTTTTAGAATTGGTAGGGGCTGACAGTTAATATATCTATACTAGCCATTACATTAAGCCCCTTTAAAAATTAGACAGTTCAATGAGAATAATACTGAAAACTGTCTTCTATTAGTGTCAGTTTTATAAACCACATGTAAACATATAGACCTATCCATATTACTTTAATAATCATTATTACATGGGTCTATGAAAGACTTGATTCTGATTGCAGTCTGATTTGCTATATGTACACTCATATTTAAAAGTTTGGGAACAGTAAGATTTTTAGTAAGGCTTTTTAATGATTTAATTCAATAGTTAGTAAGATTATAAAAATATTTAAAAATATTTAGCTTCACTATGATTTTTTTTTTTTGACCAAATAGATACAACCTTGGTAAGCATAATAGACTTATTTTTAAAACATCCTAGCCCAAAATGTCTTTCTTTTTTGTTTTTTTTAAGATTTTCTCTCTTTTTTTTTTTGTCTCTCTCTTTTTTAATAATGTGAAGCAAAGTGTTTGTGCCTTCATCTATTCCTGCTTGTAGGCAAACAGTGTGATTGAGGGTGCTTGAGAATTTTCAGCGATTTCCATGATTGCCGAAATTCTATGAATGGATGGATTAATCTATGCTGTGTAATATTTTTGCACATTAGTGCCATAGTCAGTGACAGAAACATGTTTAATACATCAGCTAATTACATGCGCTCTTACGGGTTTTGCCTCAGCAAATCAGTTGCTGATGTACTGAATGCCTTTATAATCCAACCCTTAAGGTGATGAATGTGGTTTATGATAGTAGTTACTGAGCATCCCTGGTGCTTTAATAATTTGCTCGGTTGAATTGTAGCTCAGCAGGAGTTGAAAAGCGCCTCGTTTATGTTGGTCTTTCAGCGACTGATAAAACAGCAAGATGCATGCTTTTCTTCCGACATGAGCATTAACAGCAAGATGCATGCTTTCCTTCCAACATAAGCATTAACACTGCTTTGGGAAACAGTTATATAAATGCTCGTAATGTTTTTATTCTTCGGTGTTGACTGGGGAAGAGATCTGAAATTTTCAAAGGTGTTCATCGAACCCCTTTCTGGAGCACTACCTCAGGTTTTATTTGTTCCAAGCTCTGCAATATCAGCCCATGAGGACAGTTATACAGCATAACCATCATATGAAAAATCATCCTCCGCTAAGTCATTTATCACGGTTTTGCCAAAGGAGAAAGAAACGACTGCCGCGCTGCTTGCTGTGCCTCTATTATTGTCCTTTACTGATAAATGACAAGCTGAAACTTCTATGCAGCAGCACACAAATAAGCCCCACAGACTACTCCATTTAGGATTATAACCTGTGGATTGTGGTTAAAAAAATAAATAAAGAAGTCTCTGCTGATAGTGTACTGTAGGTGTCGGTCGGTGGAAAAGAGAATCCTATTGAATGTGACCAAAAACTAGATGATGCTTTTGCTTTCTGTCTACAGATTAGAGGCAAATAGAAAGAGGCAGATCCGGACATGTTTCAAACACTATAGGGGGCGCAGATGCTGCCTAGACCTGATAATGAGCTCTGTGTCTCCATCATACCTGAAGTGAAGGCCTTGAGTGCTGGCGAGCAGGCAGCAGTGACAAACTAACGATGACAAGATCTTTCCTCTGGCACTGTGTCTGCATGCTTTTCTTCTTTGCCATGCAGTGTCGCATTCTAATGGCTGCTATCATCGAGAATTAAGTCAGTGGGTTCCTGAAGTGTGGTCCGAAAGAGTGAGAGTTAACTAGGAATTAGAATACAATTTGGGGTGTTTGCTAGTGTAGCAAATTAGCTCAAATAAAGAATCAAATCAGAATCATTTAAGATTCTACAGGGAATTTGAACAGAATCACTGTTTTACGGCGGATCACTGAGTCGTACCACGATTCACCGTATTCAACCATATAACATCAACTCTGCGCTGGGTATTAAAATCCAGATTATAGTGTAAACACTATTAATAAGCACAGTAGCAAGATCGGCAGTTTAAGAGTTTAACTTGTAAGCACAAAACACAAGATACTTCTCTTTTCAATGATAAATATGGCTTTTTTGGATAAAACTAAGACACAAGCATTCACACATTCGTATGAGTTGCAGGAGGAGAGAAAGTGTGGAAAGAGTGAGTTTAAGAGAATGAAAATGTGAAATCCCAATTCTATTGCAATATGTGCTATTGCATCGCCTTGAGCAACCATCAATCAAAATATTAACTCTCGCATTGAGTTCGTCAGTGAGGTTAACATTTATATCAGTTTCACCAGTTCAGCCTGAATCTGGAGGTTTGTATTTGCGTTGCCTTTGTGCTTACGGGATTCCTTCTGTGGTCCTCGGTGCAGAAAGGGGTTTCCCGAGGTTGCTGATTGGCTGGAAGTCAGTTGTCATGGAAGTCTTGGGAGGCCGATGATCGGGCGGTGGCTGAAGGAGAAGCGAGTCGCGATCCGTTTAAAGGTTGATGCGGTGCAGTCGGAGACTTGGAGACACGGCAGTCAAAACTTAACTTACACAAACTCTCACGGAAAGGAAAGAAAGTACAGGAATAAAGGAACGAGACTTGGCTGGTTTTCTTCTCATCGTGGCTAGGCAGCAGCAGGCGTGCACGCAAAAGAACGCAAGAGGTACCAGAGAGCATACATATAATATCCAGTTATGCATATCAGTGATTTAAGTCCGGTTTAGTGTATTTTCAGGCCTGAATGAAAAGGCATCAACATGAAAAGGCATTTTTGGGCCAGTTTTGTGAAGAATTTATGACATCCTGTTGACTTGAGGCCTCTCTGTGGAATTTGTCTCCTCGTTTTTTAATGTTCCAATCAAATCTTAAGTGTCTGATTCCCTGTGATGCCCTATACTAGTTAAAAAAAGAGAAATTAAGTTTTACGTTTAAAATTACGGTTCACCCAAAAATGAAAATGATGTAGATGGGTTTATTTCTTCATAAGAACAAATTTGGAGAAATTATCACTCACCAATAGATTCTCTGCTGTCAGAATCAAACAGGTGATAAAAACACATCAAAGCATTTTAGCTTTAAACATCATTTCTGGTCAAAACAAGAGTCCTTAATCCATATTAATGTTATCAGAATAATAAAAATCCAGATCCAAATGAAGAAAAAAGCTCATCTACATCTCTTACATCTTTTAAGCACATTTTCATTTTATTGGTGAAATAATCCTTCTTAAAAAGTTATTCTTTTTGGTCCTACTTTATATTAAATGTTCCTAATACCTGTGTACTTCCATAGTAACTAGATGTGTATGTAGTATGTAACCACAGTGTAAGTACACACCGGTACATAGTATCTACAACTGTAATATTTCTGTAACTTCACATATTTCTGAGGGTTGTTACATGTGTGTAGTTACAGCAATAATACAACTGTATATACTATGTAGCAATCTTTACTTACACTGTGACATGAATATCATCATGCGCTTGAAAAAAAGAGTTGTTACCTGCTCAAAAATGTAGCATTTCTATCACATTCGAAAGCTGTCACACGGTCAAAATGTGAATTATATATAATATAACACAGAATAAAAACTCTTTTATGTCTGGTCGCTCTTGCTGTGTGTGGCATAATTGATTATAATGAGAGAGATTCTGTGTCAAGTTGTTTACTTTCACTGTAGATTGGCTGCTCTCTTTCACATTGTGATTGGCTGGAGATTTGTTCTTTTCCAAGTCAACAGAGAAAAGCCTTCAAAAGCTTGGCAAATTAAGGCATTTAATTATAAAGTGTCTAGAATTATACATACATTACTTGAATATTAGTATTTATACTGGTGTGTTCATTTTTACTTTATATTTAGCGTGAATATTATGACTTAGTGACCTTAGTAAGATTTTACCATATGGATTCAGTAATTGACAGTTGATTAGCACTTACTTAACATCTTTTAGCCTTTTATCCATATTTATTTCTGCTTTCTATAGATAACTTAATGTAACAAATTGTATTATTTATTAGCTATTTTTGACATTAGAAAATTGCATCCAATAAATAAACTGTAGTTAATTTATGTGCCTGAAAATATATCAGATTATCTTTCTATATCGTTGCCTGCTTGTACATAAATATATTACATTTCAATTATTAACTCAGTGGTCATAATATCACAAACACATATTTATGGAATATTTTACCAGTGAAAGTACACTGTATTCACTCGTTGTTGCATCATTCTTTTTCGTAATTGTCAATGTATTGATGCATTTACATATTTACATATTTAAACTGATTGTACCCGTAACAATTTTCTTTTAATGCTCTTCAACAACAATCTTAGAGAAAAGTTCGTATACTCTGTCACATCTGTTATTTTTACTCATTTCTTCTCTCTTCTGTCTCAGATTGATGGAATCAGTTTCCATTGACAGGAAAGCTTCAGGGCACTTGTAGCTCGTGAGGCTCAGTCCAGCTCTCTGTCATGGAAGAGGGAGCCAGCTGACCACTGCGAGTATAGTTATGATATGTCAGAGCTGACATGTGATGTGGTGTTGACATCTGCTAGCGACAGCTTCGGAGAAAGTGCCTTTGCTCTACAATAGATGGAAGCTGACTGCAAATGAAGGACAGCGAAAGAGAGAGAGGACTTTTGCAGTACAATAAATGGAAGTTGACTGCAAAAGCAAGGGCAACGAAAGAGTACAAGTGCAGGGCATCACCCTTCATTTCGCTTAACACTGATGCTTTTTCGTGTTGATGTTCCTCTTCTCTGAGCCTGTAATAGCATTATCACAAACAATTGCACACTCAACACCCGCACTGTAACTAGTGATGCACAATCATGATCTTTCATGGCTGACTCAGATACCGGTTTTAAACTGTCCGATTCCGTTTGAAAAAAACGAGAAGAGATGGGACATTTATTTGGCATGACAAACACAGGTGGTGCTGACATCAGCTTTTGTTTTTAAAATTGGGTTGAAACTATGTAAAACTGTTCTTACTTGAAAACATGAACTGTAACCTTACAATCCAAACAACACAATCGGCACACATTCAGCAAACAAAGATGTTACTTAACCAGCATTCAGCATTTGTTCTCTTCTCTAAATCTAGTCTAAAGCAAAAAGGGTTTTTTTTACCAGAAACTATAAAACTTAAATATACTATAATTAAATTAATCCAAAAGGTTAAATCAAATAATGTTTGGTGCAATGAGTTAGTCTGTTTAGTTCTTTTTACTTACATTTTATGATATAATATTTCATAATATTGATGTATTTACAGCATTTAAATGTATAATACTGTAATGCAATACATTCTTGGGTGAACTGTCCTTTGATTGGATGGAGGTAGATCTGATACTTTCCCATTTTGTTTTTCTGTAGACAAACTTTCAGCTGAATGCATGTAAAAATATAGAAAAAACACCTGACAGTATTTTCACTTTATCACAGCTACGTAGTTGTTACAAAAAGGACAGTTCATTCTGCCATGATTGAGTCAACAGGAAGAGGCGTTTGGGTTCAGATGCAAAGCAGTTTATTGAAACTCATGGTCGAGACAAGCGAGGTCGAGCACCGGCAAACACAAGTAGAGTAGGCAGAGACAATAGCGTAAAACAAAGCTTAGGTCAATGTACCGGGAAACACAGTCCATAGGGCGAGACGAAAACATAAATCCAAGAGAAGCAGTGGTCGGCAATGGGTAATCCAGATGACAAGACAGTAGAACACAAAACACGAATGAAATACTAGAACCAGGTTTTACAGTGTAAACAGCTGTGGGGGAGAGGTGCATTCTGGGGAATGGAGTCCAGGTATGAAAACAGACACAAAAACACATAGAGTTCCCAGAGAGCTGGAGTGCCATAAACAGTCTTTAGCTAGCAGCTCCAATTGGGCGTGACAGTAGTATAATAATAAAATCAGCCTATTTAATTCTAAGAATGGAAAAACAGTGTGCTATACTGCCCTACAAAGCAAAAAGGCAGTAACTGCATTTTAATGAGTTACTATAATTTTCATGACATTCAAGGCATCCTTTGTTATGTGACAAAATATCTTATCTCAAATGTGTGTCGTTTTGTTAAAAAATGGTAGTCGTTTGTACAGTAACTGCAAAAAGCTGGATGACAGGATAACTTTAAAGTAATTTTTCTCAGTTCTGCACTCGGCGTAGTTACTGCCTTTTTGCTTTGTAGGGCAATATAGTTCTGTAAAATTATGGCTACTATTTCTGCAATAAAATGGGTGTTGAAAGTGATCTCTTTAGGTATTACCTGCAAACAGAGTGCAGTATACATAATGAAAGAGAAATAGAATTATGTTGACCATAAGTGGTAGAACCGTTCAAAGACCTATAATTGTTAATCAGGAAAGAGTAACACATAGCTGAGCTCAAACCTTGAATACAGTAGTGCTATTACAAAAACATCCTTGAACTGCTGCATATGTATGTCTTTCAGTTCATTTTTTATTTTTGAATTCTTAAAGTCTTCCCTTCATCGCTCTAATAGTGCTTGTTCCGTGGTCTCTTATGATAATTATTTATTTGGAGTTATGCTGGAGGGAGCTGCCATGCAGAGCGGGTGGGGAGTACATGAGCGTGTGATGGAGGATGACATTAATGTGCTATTAAGCTTCTACCCCGTGAGCAAAGTGTCACATTCACCAGTGTGAGCTCAAGAACGCACACATGCACACAATGAGATGAGTCGTTTGGAGGAGGTCATACCAATGTTGTAAGTTAGTTGAGAAACGACCTGTTGGGAAGAATGCAGCCTTTAGATTTCTATCCAGTAAGGGACCACATTAGTAACACAATTAGTCATTTAACAGATGTTTTTTAGCAACTTATTATGTGGGCAATCCCCCTGGAGCAAGCTGGGGTTAAATACTCTGTTCAAGGGAATAACGGGTTGTAACCTCTTGTTTGAATATTTCCTGACACTGAGAAAATTGGTTAAATGAATGTGTGTGCATACAATAAATACAAACACATTTGTTTATATTTCTAATTATATCAGTGAATTAATTTATACTTAGTTACTTAAAGGAGTATTAAAATAACTCTAGCAACACGATTTACTAACGTTTATGCTTGTCAAAATACTGGCATTTGTGTCATTATTTAATGGCCAAAAAAGCATGTCTTAAAGCAGGTGGTAATTTGTGCTGGTCGTTATGGAAATGATCTGGCTGCATCTGTGTTCTTTAATCTGCACAGTAAATCACACACAGAATTTCCCCCTCCCATCTGCGCTTTTATAGAATTGCGCTCTAAAGCTAATTTGCCCTGTTTAGTAAATCTGGCTCTAAAAGTACAATTTTAGGTTTATTAATTTATATGCGCTCAAGTTCAAGGCTTAAGCATAATTTAGAGCATAGCATGTCACACTGATGTCACGATTGATAGTTTTCACGTGATGCCACGCCCTTATAGGAACACCTCTGTGGCAGGCAAAACAAAGCTTAGCTCCACTGACCGCCAGCTATTTTTAAGCAGTTTGCATTAAGTAGTAAAGTAGTAAAAACACAGATATTAAAAGGTGAAATTCAGTAAACACCTTATTTATATGTAAACCAGGCATCATTAATACAGAGATTACTGTTTTGATATTTGATTTGATATTTGGTTACACTTTATTTACACATTCTACTAACTATAAGTAACTTTGTAACTACTTGTCAACTACATGTCAACTAATTCTCATTACACTCATTTCACAACATGTTTACTAACTCTCAGATTAGACTGTTGGGGTAGGTTTAGGGTTAGTAGAATATGTTGACGTATACTTGCAAAGTTTCTGATAGTCAGTATGAAGTGTGTTGTGTGTCAAAATAAAGTGTAAGGAGATATTAAGCAGACAGTCTACTAATACTCTAATGACTGGTTGTTGACATGTAACATGTAGTTGCAAAGTTACTTACTGTTAGTAAAATATGTGTACTATCAAAATAAAGTGTTATCTGATATTTTAATATTACTGTTTTAATATATTAATGTATTTTTAGTGTTTTTATAATGTTTTGATGCACTATTTAATTATTAAAATATTGCCGCGGGGGCTTGCAAGTTGGATAAAACTTTAATTTTGTCTACATATCTTTGTTTACTGTTTTGAGAGGTGATCTGAATATTTGCGGCCGTCAAATATATGTCAAGTGACTGAAAACCTACATGGGGTAGGGGTAGGATTAGGTTTAGGGGTAGGTTCATGGTTAAAACCTAGTTTTTACCTAGTTATTGTAATTTATACAGAACGTTTGTATATAGTATGCATGTATAGTATGCACATAAGAAACCTGACTGCAAAATAAAGTGCTACCGAATTTATAAAAAAAAATACAATCATTCAGGAAAGGCATAATGAGGTAAAAAATGTAGTTCAACAGTTCCGTTGCTGTTTTCTGTCTTGCCCAAATTCTCACCTAAGCAAAAAAACTGAACATTTGACTTGAAATACAATAAATACTGTATGACTACAGCAGCTCCACTTGCTGGTTCTCCAATGGTTGTCGCTCTCCATGGTGCTGAAATAATCTCACTCTGCTACAGCAGGGGAGACAAAAGCTGCAAATCAATTGCTGGAAGCCTTTGCAGGAATCACATGGAACGAAGCGTTACACTGTTTCCGCTGTGCCCTGTTCTGTTCTATGTCTGTTCAAACACTAAAATACTACTAAAGTAATTCCCAGTGGTTGCTGCCATTAATGTAAGCAGCTTTCTTTAAGTCTAGCTAGTGAAGTATTACGAAAGGAAACGGTGTAAATCAAAGCACCTTAAAAGTGACTTGCAAATGTTGCTGATTGATGTGAAGCTATTGTGAACTTTAAAGTATGATTCTTCTTGAGTACTGCTTTTCATATTCTCTGCTGTCACAACTATGTGTCAACGATCTAAATGTCTTATTAGGATCCGAGATGCATTTATTTTAGCATCAACTTATGTTTAATGTCTTGTTAATGGAGAACATCTATTGTCTTGCTGCTGCTCACTCGGTTCTTTTACGACTTTCCTCTAGCAGTATGTTCCAGAGCAGCAGAATGATTCGGTTAGTAGATCTAATACCGGTTGAGCCAAAGCTTCAAATGGTTGCTGCGTTTCTGGCTTCTAGATTGTGTCATGGCAGTGCCACATGTTGCAGCTGAGGCAGATTGGATTAACTAACTCTAAATAAAGCTTCCAGAAGACCCAAAATCTGCTTCTGCACGTTTTTTGCATTACTGACATAGTTAAACCTCCTTCTGATCATCTTGGTCACTGCCAAAAGGCAAATGAGATTCCGAAGTGTAGAAATCACACTATTCCACTAGGGGTGACTGCAGTTCCTGTAGTTGTTCAACTCCTAGAGCACAGCATTAACAACATTGGTTTGATTTGCAGGGAACACATGGACTAATAAAAGATCAGAAAGGATCTATAGCGATAGAAAAGACATTTATACTATTTGGCATTTTAAAAATTGCCTTGAAACTTTTAAAAGATTACTGTTCTTTTAAACTCTCTATTTAACAAAGAATCCCAAAATAATGCATTACAGATATATTTATTAATATATGAAGATAATTCATGTTTAACATTTTAGAATGATTTATAGAAGAATCATGTGACACTAAAGACTTGAATTTAAAAAAAAATGACTTAAAGTGTCCCTTTTATGCCATTTTTATGGCTCCTAATATTGTTTTGCAAGGTGAAAAAACACTTTTGTTTTCTCAAATGATTCATTTGAAGCAGTTCTAAGATTCAGTTTCTCTAAAGCCCTTCTTTCCGTAAGCTTACTCTTCTGACTCGTCAGAAGGCCTAGTCTATACAGTGTGTTGGAAATGAAGAGCCTATTGCCATAGTTCTGTATTTTGAACACTCAATAGAAATATAAGCATCTATTATTTATCATAGTCACAAGTTGTGAATCAGTGGATTCAGCTAGGTACTGAACCATCTTTCAAGGTCATGCGTATCCTGCGCTGAATTCCTCGAGATTAGAGAAGCCATCGTCATTCAAATTATGTGGCGGGGTCAAGTTGTTTGTGCCCGGCCAACGTAGAACAAAGACGGGAATTAGGCAAATGTAAAGTGGGATTTGAATTACTAATGACTCGAATTACAGTAACTTTATTTATTATGCACTATTTATATTTATAGCTACATTACAGCAACATTACGCACTGCACAAAAGGCGGTATTGGAAATGGCATAATAGGGACACTTTAAATAACATTTGCATTTTGTATTCGAATGTACAAGTTATTTTTCAAAATAAGAGCCTTTCTTTACGAACAATGAGATCCTACTTTTTGTTGTGTAAGTTGTAAGTTGTGTAGATTGAGGAAATCAAATAAATTGCAGATAAATAAGAAACCTGAGGTAATAGATAGCAATGAAAATTAGTTTTGAATACACACCAATAACAAAGCAAAACAAGCTTGACATAATTGTATTTTACCAGATCTCAACATCGTATTTCCAGGTCCCTGCTGATTCCCCAGCAGATCCCAGTGATGAGGGCCCACCTATGACAATTTAAGCAAGGATATGTGAATTTAAGTGACAACCACTTTCCCACCTCTGCTGTCAACAGTATTTTCTTTGTAAAAAATGATGTGACAGATGAAAGCGTGTAAGCTGTGTCTCTGAGGACTATCACCTGTCAGCTGTCAATATTCCTGCTGGAAATTTGACTTTCTAACAGAGAGAAAGACCACCTCCTATTAACATATTACTCATATTTTCATCTATCTGGCTTGATTATGTGCCGTCATTAGTCATGATTTTCTTGCCTGCCGCTGAATTTTACCCCCCACACTACGTTGTCGATGGAACATCTCAGCTGGGGAATGATGAATAATGTCTGTGTCTCTCAGAGTGTCCATGAAACACAGGCGTCTGTCTTGCTTTGTTTACCCCTGACTAACAGGACCATGTAGAGTCAGCTCAGAAGTGAAGGCAGACTGCTTTCATGATCAATAAACCTGTGGGACAGGCAGGATACACCACGCTGTTCTGGTCTGCTTTTTTCTTTGCGGTGTCATTCATTTTTGGAAGAAAACCAATTCAAGAAGGCACTTGATTAAATGAGATGTTAGTGTTTCGCCTTCCCGCTCTCCCCTGACTCCTTTTCGCAGTGGCTGAGAGCTGCTCATTTATTAAGGGTAGCATCACATCCAATTCTACTAAAGCAGACATAAGTGCCGTATGTGGTCTGAACAACATTCATTTTGTGTCATCACCTCAGCAGGCTCTGTCTTTAAAGATTTGTGATCATTAGCAAAACTTTATTTTGTTAACCACATACTGACAGAAGGTGAATTTTGTAGTTATAGGAATGCAGAAAACTACTTCAAGTGTTCACGCTTCCTCATATAATATAGATATTGATTGATAAGCGGGTTTGGCGTGCTGTCCAGGGAGCGGGC
>JAUMHP010000046.1:4945046-4964063 GCA_032361065.1 Enteromius trimaculatus
GTGGTTTGGAACTGGTTTGATTGGGCGATCGTAACAAGGGGATTGATTAGCTGATTGCTAACAGCTGAGGGTGATTCATCCAGCGATCCACTCGAACCATGTTATTGTCAAAACATTTATATAATTTCAAGAACAAACTAAAAACACCTGCTTTTCTCCGAGCAAGAGTTTATTCTAAGGTACACAAAAGAATGCATTTCTTGAAAAAAATGTTTTTTTCCATATTTACTAGATTTATCATGTTAATAATTATGACAGGCATGGTTGACATTGTAATTCAAGTGCCTTTTAATTGATTGACAAACTTAAGCTTTGTTTTATTTTTTTAAAAATGCTATTGGAATTTTTAAGAGTCAGAAATTTCTTGTATAGCAGGTTGTAAGAACCAATATTTTCTATAGTCTACACATGCTGGATCAATACATCACAGACAATATACTTACCAAACCAGTTAAGTATCAATATTTAATTTTGTTTCTATTGCTCAGGGATTGCTCAAGTGTCAGGGATTTGTAAGCAGGACCCAGTCGCAGGACCCAGAGTTCAGGAGGTTTATTAACAAAACTGATAGATACAAGAGGTAGTGAATTGCACAGGGGATAACATGAGGAACACAATACACAACATGACAAGGGAGGACCACTGGAACCATCTCAGGCAGCACACGGCAGGATATAACACCGACAGGTGACGCCTGACAGGGTAGATCGCAAGAACAAGACAAGATTTAGCTAGACCAAATACTTGAAGGCCGACAATACTAATATTGACAGAATGCCAGACCAGGAGAACCAATGTTGTGGAACAGGACAGGAACTCTAGAACAAGAGACTAGACAGGACAAGGCACCACAGAAACAGATACACAAAAAGCAGGCAGGGAAATAACAACAACAACAACACAAAAAGTAATTGCCTAAAACATCATAATCAACTTAAACATAAAAAGGCGCAAGGCAAGAGATCAAGACTAGGAGAACTAAAAACATGAAGAAATAAAAGAAAGCAAAATCAAACTAAAAGAAAGGAGCAAGACAAAATATGAACCTACAAAGGATTAGACAGGACAGGGGCACAAGACTTACCAGACAGACACAGAGAAAGAACAATGACAAAAACCAAGAGTAACAACAAGAGAGTATAAGACAAGACAAGTGGGTGACAAGACGAACCAGCAAAGTACAATAGGGCAAGGGGCACAATAAATAGGGAGGAAAGCACACGGGAAACAGTTGAAGACAATCAACTAAACAAGGACTCAACAAAACTAACGAGAGGGTGTGGTAAAGAGGAAACAATAAGGAGGGACTAGGGAAGCACATGGCTGACAAAAACAAAGCTATGTGCTGACACGAGACAAGACACAAAACATAAAGGAGAAAAAAATTATGTATATATTTTTTCTCACTTGGTCCATTGAATGGTTGTGGGACAGTATAAACATTGAAAAACAAAATTAAATGATACAGAAGCCATAATTTGAGCAGGTAGAAAAAAAACCTAAAAGAATCAAACAGTTATTGTATAAGGTGGAGAATTGGTTGAAAAAGTGGTGCTTTGATGGGTAGAGCAGTGGTGTTTTAAAGGAGAAGGATATAGAGACTGCTGTTCAGAGATGGTTTCTGTGCACTGACAGTCCAACAGTTACTGTTACTGAACCCTGAAGCACAGCAAACTGTCAGCATGCTCTCTGAAATGCTGCATCTCTTACAAAGAAGAAGAAAAAAAGATTTCTTTCTTAACTTTTGTGTTGTCTAACTGACTAGTCAACCATTCTAGCCTGTTAATATTTCAATATTTATTCCCAAAATAATCAACCATACAATGATTCTTGCAGCAGCATCTAATTGTTCAAAGTGACCCAGAGATGTGCTGAAGCATCACTAGTAAAAAGCAGAGGTTCCTTCTAATGTAAATTGTTTTAGTTGCCTCAGTAACTATTTCATTTCTCTTTAGCAATCACACAATAGTTTATCAAATCTGAAAGTCTCTTATGCTCACTAAGGCTACATTTATTTATCAAAATAAGTAAAAACCAGCGATATTTTGAAATATTAATGTAATATTTAAAAAATCGATTTTTATTAAAAATGAAATCAATTCCTTTAGAAATCTTTTGTAAAAATACAAATGTCAGTTTAGTGCTTTTAATACTCTCTGAATACAAATGTTATAAGAGCAACAACAAAATCATACTTCCTAGAAACTGTCAAACAGGTTTGTAGATTTTATCAGATGTGGACGAAGTATACAAATCAAGTACTTACAAAGTACAGATACATACTATAAAATATTACTCCAGTAAAAGTAAATGTACTCCTTTTTCAATTTTACTCGAGTGAAAGTACAAAGTACTTGTTTTTTTATGTACTTAACTAAAAAAGTACTGATAGATTAATTTAGCAATTTTATACAGTCTACTTAATTTTATATAGCAAATATTTTTCTATATTACAGCAACAGGGAATATGAACGTTTTTTGACCTGGAGACACTGATGTGTCTGCATTCAGTGGACTTAAATAGATCACCCTTTACTGCAGATCCTTTGCTTAGGTATGTAGTGAAGTAAAAGTAAAAGTTGCTAAAAAAATAAAACTACTCGAGTAAAGTACAGATACTTGAAAAATGTACTTAAGTACAGTACTGTCCACCACTGGATTTTATTGAAAAACACAATGTCCACTTGTATAATTTAATGGCGTAAAACTAAAGATTAGTAGAGTAAACAGAGTTCCAAACATTTTCAAACAAGTACTATCATGTTTGTTTGGGCTTTGCAGCCATCTTCCAGAGCAGAATACAGTGTCAACGTCAGTTCCTCTGTTTATTACACCACAATGAGGCTCATCCTAATCTCACAAGAAAAATAAAATTGTTTCAAAATGAACTGAGGGTTCTAGAACTTATCTGTTTACATAAAATGCATGCCATCATTTTATCTTGGAGCTGCAGTCCATGTATAGTTACTAGGCTCTTTATTTGATTTATTTGATCTTTATCTGGTAAAAGTGTTCAGGTTCCTGGCACTGTTGTTAGGAGACTCACAGTACAGGAGCAATCTAGATTACAGAGTGTTTGTCTGAGAGAATGTTCAAGTTGAGGAGCAAACAATCTGAATTGTTTAGTATGGTCCTTGGCATATTGCATATTGCTTCTAATCCTCATATTTGTATGCTTTTTTTGAAGTTTGTAAGGTAGAGATTCAACAGAAGATGAAACCGATTAACAATGCTTCCATTCCCTTTACTGATGCAACAAACCTGCAAAAAGTGACTTAGGCTCACAGCAGGCAAGTCAGACATTTTGAAAATCAGGGAACATTAAATTGCATCTCTAAAGATTTAATGACTGTAGATTTGAGAGTTTGAAAGGTTAAGGTTGTGACCATCTCATCTGAAGATATTTGTCTTAAATGAAGCCTAAGGGGTAACAAGCGTTCCTGGCTCTTGTGCTTTCAGGCTAATGCAACTTTAGCTAGCTATTTTCATCTTGCTAACGATCTGTGGCACAGACAACAAGAAAGGACCTCCTGGGAGAGAAAGCAAAAAAAAAAAAAGGTTTTTATCAGTTATGCACTCAAAAAGCAGACAGACATGAAACTGGTGTTATGTAGGGCAGCTCGCGAAGGAAAGCACAACCCGAGGCCATTAAATTTTTCACTGGTCGTGGAGATTTTTTATAACAGTGCAAGATATTTTTAAACTTCAGTCTCAGAATTCACTGATCGTTGGTACACTTTTATCCTTCTGTCATCCAGTGCATATTCTTACAGTCAATTGCCATTAAGGACCCTGACTGAAGTAACCAAACACTGAAAATCTATACTTAATGGGCATTGACCTGAAGTGAATTCAGATAAGGATGTTTGTGCTTTGTGTTTCTTGCTATATAGGGCTGAAAATCCGTGAAGTGACTATCAATGTTACCAGGCAGCAGGTGGAGGATTTCCATGGTCCAGAAGACTACTGGTGCCTGTGTGTAGCCTGGAGTCACCTGGGAACCTCGAAGAGCCGTAAAGCCACAGTGAGGATAGCTTGTGAGTATGCTTGTGATCCGTAAGAACAAATAAAAAATAATTTTTAAGGCTGTCAAACCCAAATTAAAGTACTTTCTTATCAAATTTGAAAAGACTTTAAGAAACATGAAAATATTCATTGGTTATTTTATTGTAGTATTGTTATTTTTGTTATTTTCTTTTTTTTTTGAAAGCCCTAATTGTTAAATAATACTGATCATTTATAAAAGGTTTATGCCTCTAACATATGTGCAGAAAAAAAGTTACGCGGAACAAAGCATACATGCATACTGTTTTATACATGTAATATGTTAATAATAAGATTTTTTTTCTTTAATTTTAGGGGAAAATATTGTATTCTTTTACAAAGAGTGCCAGTGGGTTTTTATAAAGCTGTCCTTATATTTTACTAAAAAAGTCCCTGACAATGGGATTATCATATTTGGAGTCATGGGCTTCAGAAATAATTCTCTACGTAAAACAATCTGAACTTTTCTTTCTCTTACAGCATTTTTAAAAGGATTTAGGAAAAACCTCAAAACAAAAAAAAAAGCCAAACATTAAAATGCATGAAACATTTTAAATACTTGATATAACAGTGGACTGAGTTGGACTGCTGTGAGAAATTATGTATTTCCTTTTATTATTTTTCTTTTCTGTTTTGTTCTTAAACTTAATGAAATGCACTAAATCTGAAAGCATATAAAAAAAAAAGTTTGAATTGATAATATTGCCACAAAAACTTGTAGGCAGCTTAATTAGCATTTGCTGTTCTTATAATTACCATTTATTATCATTATTAGTTTATTAATAAGGTTTATTATTTTTCATTAGTGTTATCAGATAGCAACTTTTCTATTCCACTTTAATACAGGGAACAAACATTTTTTTTTTATCTTACCTGAAGCTGGACCATTTTGGGATATTTTTGTATTTCTTTCTTTCTTCAGATTGAAAGAATTTGCAGTGAACAAAAGAAAAAAAAATATTCCATTGCTGTACTAGCACAGTGGGCATGAGGCAGAACTGTCCAAGTGAACTGAACCCATGACACCTGCAGCTCTAGCAGATGGCCGGAGCACCGTTGAGAATGCCTGCACTCTCCTGCTCTCTTGCCCTGCCTTTCCAAGGTTGCCAAATGAAGGGCAGGGGGCGTAGAGAGTGCAAGATACGGAGTGATGAAAACGATTGGCATAGATAGGCCAAATATCGGCTAGGACTCTGCCCGCTGTGACAGCTGCCTCTTATCTTTCCAAACAGACCTTCGCAAGAACTTCGAGCAGGATCCTCAAGGGAAGGAAGTGCCAATCAAGGGCATGATTGTGCTGCATTGCCGTCCCCCAGAGGGAGTGCCCATGGCAGAGGTAAGACCCGTCCTCACAGCCTCTGACATCATTCTCACAGGGAGGATATCTGGGAAGGGTAGTGCATGCTCTCTGTTGAATCGAAAATAACATAAGTGCAGTGTATAACATCTATACTAATTCAATGCTTAAAGGGATAGTTCAACCTCAATCTCATGTTGCTACAAACCTGAAACACTTTCTTAATTCTATCTATATTTTAAAGGGGTCATGTGATGCAATTTGAAATGTTCCTTTCTTTTTGGAGTGTTATAAGCTGTTAGTGCATAGAAAAGATCACTGAAGTTGGAAAGATTAAAGTTTAAGGGATGTTTTACCATAGTTTCGGGAAGAGCACGCTGAG
This sequence comes from Enteromius trimaculatus, assembly GCA_032361065.1. NCBI lineage: Eukaryota > Metazoa > Chordata > Actinopteri > Cypriniformes > Cyprinidae > Enteromius > Enteromius trimaculatus. The sequence continues at coordinate 4,950,770 of JAUMHP010000046.1, forward strand.
TGTCAGCACAGTCGGTACCCATTGACGCTCATTAGTATTATCGCCCACTAGCCTATTAATTATCCCTAATTTTAATTTATCCACCTCTGCATAAATACCATTGTCTCACTCTTCTCGGTATCTAGTTACGCATGATCCTCCTCTTCTCCGCCTTTTTCTTCGCACCTTCAAGGGGGGCGAACGGGACCGAGCCGAGCTCTGCCCTCGCTAGGGTTACTATCAGCAGGGCTCGGGGTCCGCCGAGCTCCCGGCTCGCTCCCCTGGACAGCACGGCAAATTTGCTTATTTAATTTAACAAAGAAGTGCGAATTCGTGAAAAACCAAAGAGGTATTCTTTATAAAAGCAATGACTTGTCCACACCCCCTAAAATGGCTAGTTTAAACACGCCCCCACTTTTTACATCACAGGGTTTATTATCAAACACCACCCAAATGTATATGCAAAGAAAGAAGGCAGAGCTATTATTTTCACTGTAGTGTTGCTGTGAAGCCATGTTCAGGAGACGCTGTGTGTTGAAACTACTTGGTTTGAGCTTCCAAAGAAGGGCATAACTAGAAATCAGTGGTCAAGTTGTATTCACAACACTGTTCCAGAACAGTTCAACCCAAATATAAGAGTGTGTTCAGCACATTTATGGAGGACAGACTCCTAAAACATGGAGAGCAACCTATGCTGGCTGTGCACAGAGATTATAAAGTGGACAATTCTTCCTATGCAAGGACTGTCTGGCGCTTCTGACTCACAACCTTTAAGTTACGTTTTCTTAGTAAAAGAACCTGCTACTTTTGGTAGAAGTTGAAGTCACCGTTTAGAATGCTACTTGAGTAAAAGTCTTAAAGTATGTGATATTTATTGTACTTAAGTATGAAAATTATTTTTAAAATCTTAAACGTACTTAAGTATTGAGAGTAAAAGTACAAGTAAATGGAAAATGGAAAAGCAAATGATTTTATATATATATATATATATATATATATACATACACATATTCATACAGCTTGATTAGCAAGATTGTGCAACTGTGTTACAATACACTGTTTTTTTGGTCCATGTAATGAAAAACAGTGGGGTCCAAAAAACGTAAATATTTCGACTTTCATTGTATGAACATAAGTGAGATTTAGAAATGAAAATCATACAGATAATTAAAATTAGTTTTGGCTCATGTAATAAGGGTCAGAAAATGGAACTGTTTTGGCTTCCAGCATATAGACAGAAACCACAGACACTCTTGTGTAGAACACAATAGAAGATAAGAATGCAAGTCTTACTGGTTTGGAATGACATGAGGGTGACTGAATGATGGCTAGATTTCATTTTTGAGGGAACTGGCTCTTTAAACAGAACTGCATCTGACTGAGCACTGACTGCTGTCATCAAATCTGATAGACTGATTTCAGTTTAATACGCATTCACGTGCAGACAAGGATCAAGTAAAGGACAGAAACGACAGCACCACATATCATACAATAGTTTATGAGCTGGCAATATATCCGTGTACATGTGTTTGTGATTATAGTACGGTTTAGTTCTTGGCCACCACCAATGCTTTATAAATGATTCAGTGATGAAATGGAAGAGCTCTGTCAGCGTCTGTCTCTTGGAGAGTGTGCGGTGGACAGAAACACAGGAAATCTGGGAAGTACTGGAAGACAAGAATCTTCCTTCAAGTACTTTGTCAACATAAATGAAGTCAGCTATAAGAGGGCCTAGTGAATAATGTAGAGTGCAGAGTACAGCAATTGGCGATCAGTCCATTCCAGCACACCTTCGCCATAAAAAATTTAAATCCAAGCTGTGAGAGGGAAAGATTTATATGGCATCATTTTACTAGCATTCTGGATGCTCTCTCTCTATTTTGTTCTGTCTGTCCTAGTAGAATGTGTTTGTGACTTTTAAACGGTCATAATAATCACCCTCCTCTGAGAAATGCTCTGTAAGATTTCTGTGGTCACAAAGCTAATGAGATTTACGTCTTTTTAGATAAAGTGAGTTTGTCAGCACTGTTTGATAATTAACCAGCCTTTACATGCATTCTTATTGAGCTGCTCTCTTCTACAACAAAAGTATATGATGTTTTATACAGCCCAGCTCCAAAACAGTCAAAAAGCACAATAAAAGGATATGTGCACTATATTGAAAGTGTTCTGTACTACGCTCTGTTGATAGCTTAATGTATTATGTTTATGTATACATCTTAGGTGATCTATTTGATACATCTGCAAAAAAACTGCAAGTTTGTGCAGTTGCTGGTATTATGGAAGAAAGAAAATATTATTGGTTATAATTACGTGGGCTTACATAAATAGTAATGCCTTTAATTTAGGGGGAATCTATTCCCTTAAAAGTGTGTGTGTGTGTGTGTGTGTTGTACTTTAGAAACAGTAAAGGGTGAATTATATATTGGCATGATACTGTGTCTATGCAGGGGGCTTCTCAGTGAACACAAAAAACACAGAATTGACCTTTTAGAATGAGAATAAGTTTCCTGTTTTAGAGTGAAACTGAAAATGTGAACGATTTCCCCAGAGAGCTTTTTAAGTCTCTCTGCATAGTTGGTCTAAACTATGTTATCATAAAAATTCTTTAATGAGATTATGCACTCTGAGTTTTTCTACTGTGGCATAGTCTTCATTTGGAGAGAGACTTTGCTCCCAACACTTTGTGAAATATATTCGTTTTCTTTTCTACCTATTAACTTGGAAAGAGGAAAGAAAAATAACAAATAGAGTCTCTTCAGTATCTTATTTGTATAAATGGAGATTTAAATCTCCTTCGTGTGGATCTCCTCATCCTAAGGTTTAGATGGACTCTTAAAATGGCTGAGGCTGCGCGCAGATTTGTCGAAAACCAGCCTTTGCGGTCAAAAGCCAAATATTTCATCATGAGCTCAAATCAAATTCAGCCAAGGCCAAATGATCTGAGCTGATCCATATTTATAGCTCTATATCCTTACTGCATGACAATCATCATCTGTGTTTTTTGTAAGGTAGTTTTTGAGAAACATCTGAGACAAAGTCGAAACCTTCAATTAAACGGTTTTCTTATTTATTTATTTATTTTTTTTTTTACTTTAAATATGCTTCAGGAGATTATCCATTCAAAGAGCAATAGCTCAGTGCTTACTTCATGTGTTCCTACCTGTGTGTTTTCTGTCCCCCCCCCCCTCTCCTGTCCTGTTCCAGCCACCATGAAAGTGAGTGATGATCCTCAAGATCTAACAAGCCAATTACAGGCCAACTGGAGCTGGGTGGTATCCTGTTTCTATGTGTTTAGCTGTGATAAGACTGATCTGGGAAGAATGGTAATGTGGTTGAGTGTTCAGGAGAGGAGGGGATGAAAGAGACAACCCTGCTATGTTTGCCTTTACTTGCGATTGACCAACACCGTAATAGTCACATAAGTGATTCTTCTCTCTGTGTGTTTGCCAGGTCTGGGGTTAATTCCTTGTGCGTGTATGTTTCTTTCTATTTTAGGATTGTTATTCAAATTCATAGAGTTTCAATGGATATTAATGCTCTTTGAATTGGGAAACAAACAGAATTCTAACTTTTGAAATTGAGTTGATAGAAAAAGCAAACAATGAGTCAGAATTAATTTGTGGATTGAGGCTGCAGGAATTAATTTAACATTCATGACTTGGATTATGTATGTTATGTATAATGTATTGATTTTGAAACATTATATTGGCACGTGAACCACTTGAATTTTGAAATGTGTACATACAGTACAACCAAAAAAAAAAATCTTCTGTTATCAGTGTTAACGGAAAGATCTGTTAATTAGACTGCTAAAACACAGGAGTAAAATAATGTATACTTGGTTGTAGGGATGTAACGGTATCAAAACTTCACGGTACGGTAATACCTCAGTATGAATGGCACGGTACGGTATTTATTGAATCATAAAAAACAAAACTAATTAAGAGGCTCAAAAAAAGTGCCAGAAGTGTTTATTAAACAGTTTACATGGACATTGAACATATCACTGGCACACACATTAGCCATCTGTCTGTAAACTTTTAAACAGGAACTTCAATCTTAAAAACAAAAAAATATTGTTAATACGCTGCAAAGAAATTGTATGTGAATCAAAATGTAAGTCCCAAAAAAAAAAAAAAATGTAAATAGTTTGAACTGTTTGCACAAAGTAGGGCTTGATATCGAAAATATAATAAAACAGTTTAAGTAGAAGAGAAACTGACCACTTACAGGGATGATGTTAAAGTATACAGGAGTCAAGATTTGAAGTCCTCCTAAGACAAGAAAAGGCATTGATTCACTTCAAATGTTGACTACTTTAGTTCACCCAAAAATACTAGTTCTGTCCTTAATTACTCTGTTTTCAAACCTGTAAGACCACATGCATGCATCATAGTGCTCTCCAACGCTTGTCGAAGTCTGACATGGAAGAGAAGAAATTGTTGAATAAAGTCATTATTTTTGTTTTTTATTGTGCGCAGAAATGATTCTGGTAGCTTCCGAAAATTAAAGTAAAGCACTGATGTTACATGAACAATTTTAACAATATCCTTACTACCTTTCTGGTATTTAAATGTAGTAGATGCATTGCTGTGTATGTAGGGTCAGAAAGCTTTTAGATTTAATCAGAAATACTTAATTTGTATTCTGAAGCTGAACAAATGTTTTACGGGAATTTTCATTTTTGGGCAAACTAACCCTGTAACTTCATAGTGATTTTTCTTGCATATGTTGTTGCGTAGATAAGGGTTAGGGGTCAGATAAATGATTCCACAGCAGTGGGATTTCTGCAGTTGAGTTCTTGAGCTTAATAGCATTAGAATTACAACTCACTGTAGCGTTACAGCAGTTTACTCACCCTGAGAACTTGGCAGCCTTTGAATTACTTGAAAAATTGGACCATTTTCCACAAAAGCAGACACTTTGTGTTGCCCACACTCTCCAGCTTATTGTCTGTTATTCTCAAGACTGAGTAAGCCCTTTTTGCCAAGCTCTTGCAAGGGTCCCCAAGCAAGATTCTGTTGCCTTAAATAAAGCACAGTATGTCAGTTAATTTTCATGCACTAAAGATCTAATTCCATATGTAAAGAGATTATCCAATCAGATGTCTTTTACACATGGAAGTCTTAAAGGTTCAGTACCAAAACATGTGTTTGTTTCTAAACATCAGAAGGGAAGCTGGACAATGGTCATCTGAATCTAAATCACTCCCTACGTCGCAAGAAACCTTGTTAATAGTAGACTTGCAGAATATGCATTCATTTTAATTACGTGAATTAATTAACAAACCTGTTCTAGAAATTAAACTGCCGTGTTTTGTTTAAACTGAGTACCATTTAAAGTTGTTTTATGCTCATTATTTAGCAAAGATGAAAACTAAAGCAGGTGCATAAATTTTGATTTACCTGCCTGTGCTATCAAAGGTTGGTGTCAAAAGCAATTTCAAAGCGATTGTAGATGTGTCTGCCGGTGATGGTCTTGTGGTTGTGTTGTACGCGTTTGGGTTTGATTGAATTCGCCGTCAGTGAGGCGGCGTTATATTTCTGCTCCCTCAGGGCTGTCTATCACAGTTGTTTAATCTTAGTAATTACCCTGCTGAAATATGAAGCAGTTTCAACAGCCTCTTCTCCACCATACACACACTTCGCAGGTAAAAAAAAACATCACCTGCAGAACTGATCCAAACATTTTCTGATACATTGTTTCACCCGGGTTCATAAGTGTAGAGTTTTTAAGGGCTTCTGACCTCCTGTCTCAAAGGCTATATAACCCCTGTGTTTGCGATAACAGCAAGGTCTTCACTGATCTCTTCCTGTCAAAAGGACCTTAATCAGGCAGGATGGAGGCACTAATGAAATCATGGGATCCTCTTGAGACTGTGCTACCTCCTCCGTCAGCCCTGCCACCGTTAGCCATGCTGTAATTGAAACAAATGTGCCAATTAGGCCATTCATTTCTCACATTGTCTGCCACACATTTACCCAGCTAATTTGTATTTGTCCCCTACCTTTCCTCCTCTCACTCTCCTTCTACTTCTATCCTGTTTTTCCCCCTTTCTCCCTCTTCTCTTCATCTCTTTGGTCTGCACATTTTCAAACGCTGAGGGGAAGTGGTGCTCAAGAATGCAGAGCATGGCAAATGTCTCAACAGAGAGGTCTGTTTTCACTGTGAGCTAATTGCCTATTTCAACTCCCAAGTTTCCCTGAAAACTTGAGTAAATACATTAGAGGAAAAGTGTGCTCTTCACTTCCTTGCACAAGTAGTATTATTCCCTGCTGAAAAAGCAGCTTAAACTGCTTGATTTGTTGGTCTTAGCTGGGTTACACTGGTTGGCCAGCTGTCTTCACAGTCTGACGAACCGTAAAGCACCCTGAATCCCTGTTAAACTAGCAAAATATAGCAGGCTAGTAAAGCAGTCCACGTTGAGAGACCAGTTAAGATTTTTTTTAAATGATAGTGTTTTTTGGCAGAAAAAAGGTTGCTGTTGTTGGCAAAACTTGACTGAATAATTATAAATTCTGAATAATAATAATTTATTGATTTTCACTTCCAAAAATATATACATTCAACAGTATTTTGGTGTAAACTTGAAGCATGAATTGCATTTTTTGTGAAGTAAGGGAAGGGGCATTAACAACTTTTTCACAGTCTTTCACCATTAAAATTCTTTTTTTTTTATAATATAAAATTATAATTTTTCTATGGTTTACCATTTGACTTTAGATTTCACTGACTGCTTTTTTTACAACTTTATATATATGGATATAAAGCATCACAAACTTAATCACTCTAATTATGCATCTGGGTTAGTCATATGGCTCACAAAATAATTAAAGCATGTTATGAGCTATGAACATGAGGCTAATGTGATTCTGAGAAATAATCTGTGAATAGAGCAAAGTTTAAAGTGCTGTAATGAAAGTAGAGGAAGAGAGGGCAAAGAGGGCATCGCTGCAGCTACTGCTCTGCATTAATGTGACTGTAATCTTATTTTTAGTAGCCATGTTCTGTTAAAAGCAATAACCAAATCAAATGGATTTAAAAATGAAATTGGCCAAAAAATACAACACAAGCCTTTTTCAAATGTGTGTTCCTTCCAAGGTTATAAAGCAATGAATTACAAGCAGACCAAAAAATAAACAACTCTTTTCATTCTTGTGTGAAAGGAACTGTTTCTTCTTTGAATAATCAGTGCAGTGTCAAATATGAATGGTCACTGTCAATTACAGTTAATACTGCAAGTGTAGTGTAAATAAACTGATATCTCTTTTGGTATTTACAGCGTTGGTTAATAAATGCTCTTCTTTTTTTTTGGTCAGGTGGAGTGGTTGAAAAATGAAGAATTGGTTAGCTCCTTTGATGACGATAACATTGACACTCGTGCTGACCACAATCTGATCATCAATGAAGCCAGACTCTCTGACTCCGGCAACTACACCTGCCTCGCCAGTAACGTAGTTGCAAAAAGACGCAGTGCTACAGCTACTGTAGTTGTGTTTGGTAAGATGGCATTAATATGCTTCATTGACTTGTTGTGGTGTCTCCTCATCTTTGCCAAAAATACTACTTAACGGCTCACTGCTTAAAACGGGGCTGTAAAAACATTAATTATCACTTTTACCTGTTAACCCAGGATGTATACCTTGTTCACTTTTGAGTACTATTATTACTATTATTACACTACTCTCATGACTTTAATGTGATTTTAATGTCATTGGGGTTCAATTGTTTGTTTGTTTTTCGGATCCTGTCAACTTTGACTGTATGGACAAAATATATTTTACCATAACAAGCTTTAGCTTACTTTAGAAGGTTTGCTGAGATTCATACGTACCACAAAATGATTCAAACTACTGAAGAGCACTACCAGCGAAGCCCTGTTCTGAAAGGGCTGTTAGGAGAATCAGTTGATTAAGCTGGTCGAAGCCAGCACAAAATATGGACAGACAATCTCGAAGGAATTCTCACCAGCGAAGCAGCCGTAAGGAAGTGTATCTATTAGATTGTTCTGTGAAGAAACACAGAAAGATGATTGAAGTTAGATCTTTTAGCTGTGAAAAGGACGCAGCGAGACAGGTATGTTATTATCTACTACTCCAGTGCTGGTTTTTGAGGTGCAGAGTCAGTGAGGACAAGGTTGGAAACATCAGTCTGAAAGTAGAAAGTATGTAGTCTCTGCAGCAGGTTTTTTATCTTGTATAGTTTTGTTATGGTTTTTGAGCATGAGGGTATGCCACCCAAAGGTTGGTATTTGGCTAGTAGTTTGTATGAAAGTTTTTTTTTTTTTTTTTATTCGATTAGAATGAGAGACCTTTGACACCAACAAAAAGTCAATTAAACCTGTTTGTTTTGTTTTTCTAATGATGCACGATTCAAACGTTTAAAAAAAGTGTTTTTGAAACATCTCTTTGAAAAACCTTACACACCCTAATGATCACAGGAATAAATTATTTATTTAAATGTATTCAAATAGAAACCAATTATTTTAGATTGCAATACTATTTGACAACATTATTGTATTTTATTGTATTCACCAAATAAATATAGCTTTGGTGAGCCTCAGACAGTTCTTTAAAAAGGCTTTAATGATTTCAAACTTTTGACTGGGTGAACTTTTGAGTGTTTGTGATTAGCTGTATTTTATTATTTGCTGTTTTCCCTGCTACGTGACCTTATTGGAATAAATTTGTGTTAAAATTGGTGTAAAAATATTGGCAGGTTGTACAGCTGAGACATATCAAAGCTAGACTCCAAAAAGACAAACCACACACATAAGAGAAGATTTTCCTTTAGCCTGTTAATCATCCTGACCTCTGGGTGTTTTTTTTTTCTTGCAGGGTGAGGGAAAGGTTATCTGTCAAGTTCAGTTGTTGCCTTATTTCTACGTTTCTTTCTCTCTGCAGTGAACGGTGGATGGTCTCTGTGGACGGAGTGGTCTCCTTGCAGCGTGAACTGTGGGAGAGGAGTTCAGAAGCGATCTCGGACCTGCACTAACCCGGCTCCTCTGAACGGGGGAGTGTTCTGCGAGGGAATGTCTGTGCAGAAGATCACCTGCAATGCACTCTGCCCAGGTCAGCAGCACACCCCTGAGGTGCAATTTGTCCTCCTGCATCACTGTAGATTTTAGTGTCAGTGTAGCATGTAACAACAATGTTCTATATTCAGAACACATCAGACATTATAGTTTCAATTTCCAATCTGTAATAATTTGATGTAAGGGTATTATTATGGGCATTACTAAGGCTTCAGTACGTGTATGTAAATGAGGCCTTTGTTCTCTTATGAGAACGAAGAAATAATCTCTAGGTAGTATAATTTTATTAGAGAAGTTATTCATGTTGTGCTCAGTTGTTTTCTATTTAAATCAATTTGCAAACAGGTTTTTGATCTGACAACGCATGGTTACTGTTGGTTTGCATAATAAGTTTTAATCTTTTAATTTTTAAATAATTTGTTCACAATTAAGCTTCAAATGAGTGAAACACATTGTATTTGCTTAATTCTTATTATACAAATTGAGTTGATGTAAGGTATGCGATCATAATCAAGTAGTTACAACTATATTCTCCATTGGCTTTTAGGTTGTGCTGCTGCTGCAAAAAATCATTCTTATGATTAAAAGTTCACTGTTATATAGGTAATTTATTTATCAAATGTTAATTAAATGACACAATATACCATGTTGATTAATTGTTTATAATTAAATTCTTAATTTCTAAACATCTTAAGCATTTATTGATACGTTTTTGTCCAGTTTTCTTTGTATAGAAGGTTCAAAAAACAACTTTCAATTTTTTGTAACATTGTATGTCATTTTTGATCAGTTTAATGCACCTTCTTTTAAAAAAAGAACTTTATTTACAAAAGCCGAATAAATGACATAAAAAAAAAACCTGATTGCCATGCTTTAATCTACATGTTGTCACGGCAGAGTAAACGAGGAGGCGTTCAGATTTAAATGCAGGTTTTATTAAAGGCACACAGTGCGTAAACAGACAGGGAGGGTCAATACCGGCAAACATCCATGTCAGAGGCGAGGCTGAATCGTAATCAGAGTCCGTTGCGTGGGTCGTGCGAAGAGTAAACGGTATCCAGAGGGCGAAACAGAAACGAGAATCAAAGGCAGGCGAGGTCGGCAACAGTAAATCCAAAACAAAGATGAATAACATGAATAGTAACAAGACAGCGAGACAGTACAATAAAAGGTGTCAAACATACAGACATCCAGGGATTTATACACAGGGAACTAGGTCAGTGGGTGGAGACTTGCAATGAACGACTATGGCAACAAACAAGGTGGCGGAGACAAGAGTTCATTGATAGAAGTCCATGAATGAAAACAGACACAAAACATACACACGCAGTTTGCAGAGGACTGGAGTGCCATCGGCAGATCCAGCTGCTCATGACACATGTATAGCACAATCTGAATTCTGAACACGTTTTGTCAAAAAAGCTGGTATTGTCCACTTTCAAGCCATCGCATTCTACTACAGAAGCCGATAAGCCCATTTTAGCGAATCAGCGTAATGTATTCTTTTACTTTCAATTTGAAAAGGCATGCTAGCTGAGTAGAGTTTCATCAAAGCTGACTAAAATGATCGAGGATGGAACTTGATGAACCTGTGATATCTTCTTCAGGGCATAAAAAGGAAAATAAAAGCTGAAAGTCAACTGCAATCTGATTGATGTTACTTGCGATGCACTATAAAAAAAAGTGATTTGTAAGTGAGTTATTGCACATTAACACTTCAGGTTATATGGAGAGTTTAATCAATTGGCTAAAAATATGCTGATGTAATTTGTGCAACCCCACCAGTGTGGTCAAGAGTTAAAACACTTTTAATTAAGTTTATGAAGTCTCTAGAAATCTGGTAAGTTCATTGCCAAGTGCAGTTAATGCACAGAGCAGCTGTTCACCTTCCTTAAATGGCAACCCTGTTGTGTGCTCAGCAGTAGATGGAGTCTGGGAGGAGTGGAGCGAGTGGACGTTGTGTAGCGTGCAGTGTGAGAGGCAGCGATGGAGAGAATGCAACGCGCCACCGCCTCGTCACAGAGGCAAGATGTGTGAAGGAGAAAGTCAAAGCACGGAGAACTGCACGGGAGGACTGTGTACGCAAAGTGAGTATCCGCAAATCATAAACACCATTTCATCGATGACAACAGCAACGTCATCATCACATGTTGGCCGTGCTGTTGCTCACTTGGTGCTTGACACAAAGCTCAAGTGCGTGAATTGCGTGTTTTGGAAGTGTGATAATTGTCTGCTAAAAGTGGATGAAAATGACGGCATGTGCCCCGTGTCGCACTTAATATCTCCCTCGTAGCTGTTATGATGAGAACCCTCTCTGATTTCTTCTCCTTAATGAAGGATGGAAACATCCTGCAGCCTAAGTGATCCAAAACCATCTGCCAGTAGCTTCCCATGGCAACAATGCCAAGCAACAGTATCCAAAGCTGATGTTGGCATAGCCTGCAGTTGGACATCTATCCGTGATGTGAATCAGAGAGCAGATTTGTAATAAGTATTACAGGGATGGAATGTAATTCTCTCTTCCTTTCTTTCTCTCTCTCGTTCTGTTTCTTTTTCCCTGCAGATGGGAAGCTGATGCATGATGTTAAGCCTCAGAGTGAGTTCCTCCTTCATGTGAATTCATAATTGCCGTACAGATGAGGGAATAAAACAACAAAATAAGCTGTTGCTACTGTCGAGTGAACCTGTGTTTGAGTTCTTTTAAATACCCCTTTTTTTAACATTTGTGAGAATTTGTGTGTTTTTTTCTCTTCCACCTTGATTAAGATAAGCTCAATCCCCTCGTATGTCTTCACTTGTATGCTTGGTTACGTGTATCATTATGCTGACAGCAGGTGTCATTTTCAACAAAGTGGAAAAAAAGATGCTGAAGATTAATTAGCAAGTATCCAATCTGTCTCTCAATTTGAATTTTAGTATGGAAATTGTAAGCCAACCGAAGCATCAGCAAGTAAACTTAACAAATGAGAGATTTTGCTATGCAAAAATGGTTCTTTGAAAATATGAAATCAAATAATACACTAATAATTTATAGTATAAACACATCCTAATAATTGGGGAAAAAAAGAAGAAAACATCTTTATATCTTTATCTGTCTATTATATATCTAATATCTTTATCTGCCAGTTAAGCAACAAAATAAATGTGGTAATATTTTACCTAATTTTCTCTGCCAGAACAACAACATATGTGTTTTTTACATACATAAGGTCTTTGTGGCAATTTTTTCTCTGCTGAGTTTATTAGAAAAAGACAAAGATGCTGGTCAGGAATTAGATGATTCTCCGTATAGTCGTAAATATCCTGCAGTTGTCCTTATCAAGTGTTTCTGCGTATGCATTTCAGAGAATTTCAAAGTGCCAGTCAATGTATTATGTCCTTTTTAGATTAGAGAGATTGAGTGATTGGATGTGGCATTTGAACATGTGCTATATTTAGAGGAAGCAACGAGGTGTAATCATTGAATATTAACTCACCTCGTCAAGCATATTATGTCTTAATTCCTCCCTGTGTATTATTTTAACCATATTGAGGCACTTTGCAAAACATGATTTTAAATATGTATTAGCGCCAGGTGCTTCTGCATTGTTACAGTGACATGACTCTGAGACTCCTCCGTGTGCATTGATGTGTGAGCTGGGTTATAATTCTTCTAATTGAATCTATTAAATCTCTTCCATGATGGACTTGCAATTAATTCACCTTTACCCTTGGACAGAAACTTGTTTCCAGCTTGAAGCATGTAATCCTGTTTAACTTTCTGTAGTGCGTCATGATATTTGAAATGCAGTGCTGTAGTTTTATAAGCATATTCTTCCTCTCATGGCATGATTAATGTCCTCTGTGTCCTTTGTGATCTGGCGAGTTCTGTCTGCCCAACCCTCCTGCTGCAGAGGTCACTTGGGCCAGTGCTGTAGATGCCAGCTGAACAGATGTATCATTGCGTGGGGTGTTGGCACACAACCCTGCCAGTTATTAAAGTTGTAAGAGCCCTGGAATTCACACCTCCCAAACTGCCCTCACGTGCCAAACATATCTTTATACACTGCTAAACATGTGCATATTGCACCTGTTCCATTTACACAGGTGTCTAAAAGATTCGCAAATCTAACCTCAAAGACCAGGCATGATGGCTTTAAATTAACCTCCTTTTTGTTGTTACAGTTTGACAGCTCGAGGGGCGCGCTCGGAGGAGCGCACAGAGATCCGCAGTATGGGATGTCCCGTAGGCAGCATCACATACGCAGATGCCTAAGGGTCTAGTTCCACCCGCAGGGG
>JAUMHP010000046.1:4964676-4975030 GCA_032361065.1 Enteromius trimaculatus
ACTATTCTTTAAATTGCTGCATTACACCTTACTGTAAAAATAATAATAGTAAATGATAGTAGTGATAATATTAGTATTATGACAATATAAAAGATTAGTTATTTTTACAGTTATATTTTATAATATATATATATCACAACTAAATATTTTTATTGCGATAGTATTTTATCCAAGATAGCAGAGGTATATGCATGTGCTGGCATGTATTTTTCATAAATTATTTTCACAGCGAATGATAAAGCCTAAGTGTGTGTGTTTGTGTTTATGACTGTCCCAGGCATGGAGAACTCTATTGATGTTGCGCTGTTCTCTGGTCTGGCTGCGGGGGTGATCGCTGTGGTCGTCCTCATAGTGGCCATCACCCTCTACAGGAAGAGTCAAAGTGAGTATGGAGTGGACGTCATTGACTCATCTGCTCTTGCTGGCGGCTTCCAGTCCTTCAACTTCAAAACCACCAGACAGGGTAAGAGTTCACTGTAGATGAAGCGGTTGGGTTGGGTTAATTGATTTTTTATGTCACTGAACTTTTCGTGCCGCTTGTCACAATAACAGTCTAAGCTGCAATGAATATTCAGATCATTCCTAATAAATGAATTGCTTGTAAAACCATACAGACACACAGTAAGACACTAAGATATTTCACTCACACAAACAGCCTCCCCTGAGCAAACTCCCCCTCAAAAAAACTCAAAATCCTTTGATGAGTAAATGTAAAAGGTATGCTACGTTGACTTCAATTCTGTCAGCTATGCCGATAATTTTTGTGGATAAGACCAGGACTATAGTCACATGACCCACATTTGGTTCCGCTACATGCGTCCATATTACCACTGCTGACACTTCTGGGTCAGAGAAAGTGATAGCCATCGCCTCTCAGGGTAATCAATCCTGCCTGCTTGTGACAGCACAGTGAAAGCCTGCGACTAGCAGCTTGTGTTTACTGTGCTCAAAGCTTGGGATGGCAACCCCCCCTCCCGCCCCAGACACTTGCATGCAACAGGAAAGAGGGGATCAAGGCTCAGCTGAGCCGCATCTGTCAGGTCATCAATCCTATTTAAAAAGGCCAACTTTCTTCCAGCCTCCCGCTGTGCCTTATTTCAAGAGCCAATCCGGTTCCCATCAGAGCTCATGGGGAAGGCCAAACCCCATGCAATGGAAATGAGAACATACTGAATGTTCATTTTACAGATGTAGAATGTAGAATAAGACAAAAGAAGCTTCTCTAAACAGTCTAAAACAGTTTAAAAGTTCAAAATTTTTATGCATTTCATGAGGTTTTGGTTTGCTTTTCTTTCTCTTAAGGTAGGATTTGTGTGATTCATTATATTTTCTATCAGTTTTCTTTTTGACTCAGTTCGCTGCGTGATATCTATTGCAGTTTTTCACAGTGTGTAATTATGATAAAGTTTCTGAAGTATTCTAGCTGACTCTCTAAACCGCAGGTAACAGTGTGACACTCCAGACCTTTGCCCGCCTGTCTGCTCTTGAAATCTGAGCCACTGAGTCATTTTAATCACAGCTCTAATTCCAGATCTTTCCCCGCAAGGTACCAACTACATGCCTGTTTCATTAACTCCTATCATCCTGCTGTCTCTTCCTTTCATTTTTCTCTGTCATTTTTTTTTCTTCTTTTTTTCTGTCCCACAGTGATCATATCCTGCTTCTTTAAAAGGGAAAACCAATTTCTTGTGGATGAGAATTTAATAAGTTGAACCATTTTAATAAAGTTTAATAAAGTACTAAAACATTTTAGTACTTTAATTCTTTATATGTCTGGTTAAGCTAAGAAAGGTTCAGTTCTTTGGTATAAGTCTTGGTTAATTAACCTCATGTCATTCTAAACCCTAGTTAGTGTCTTCTGTGGAACACAGAATAATACATTTTGATATACAGTGACCCCAAATAATATTGGCACCCTTGGTAAATCTGAGCAAAGGAGGATGTGAAAATAAAACTGCATTGTTTATTCTTTTTGATTAATGATTGACCTAAAAACCTGAAAATCTCATTGTGATGATACAATACTTGTTGGCCACAATTTTCGGCACCTCTAGAATTTTTTATGAGTAAAATACCTCTGAGGTGTATCCTCATTCATATACACAATTTTGAGCACTCCAGGGTGATTATGAACATGAAAATATCCATCCCTGGCTTCCTGTTTCACAGAAATATATATAGGATGGAAAACAAAGCCCAAAATTCCTTAATCATCAACACAATGAGAAAAACCAAAGAATCTATTTCTTATATGCTGCAAAAGATAATTGAGCTTTACCAATTAGTGAAGTGGCTTTAAGAAAAGAGCTAGATCAGTGAAAATTTCCTTTTCCACTATCAGGGAAATTAAGAATATCCAATCAACATACAATGTTAGGAAAGTGCCTGGAAGAGGATGTGTGTCTATATCATCCTAATACACGGAGAGGAATAGAGTTTGAGTAGCTAAAGACTCTTCAATGACCACAGTTGGAAAATTGCAGAAAATAGTTGAGTTTCAGCATCAGAAAACCTTTAAAAAAGTAGTCAGGCAGCCCCTACATCAGCACATGTTGTTCAGGAGGGTTTAAGAAAAATTCTCCCCGCTCATCCCAAAATCTCCAGCATGATTCAGTTGTCAGACAGGACTGGAACTACAAATGGAACTGGCTTTTATGATCAGATGAAACTACAAAAATAGTTGTTGATTTTTTTTAGCAGCAATCACTCAAGATGGTTTTGGTGAACACAGGGATGAAAAGTATTCCATGTGTACAATGAAGTATACTGCTGTGTTTTTGATGTTGTGGGTCTATATTTCAGCTGGAGGACATGGACATCTTGTTTAGACACACGGCATCATGGATTCTATCAAATACCAACAGATAAAAATCAATATTTCTCTAACTCTGTTGGGCCATGGTCGGGTCTGGGTTCGGGACAATAATCCAAAACAAACTTCAAAATAATTAGTCACTGAGCACAAAATGAAGCTTTTGCCATGGCTGTCCCAGTCCTCTGACCTGAACCCTGGGTGAGGTGAACTAAAGAAGAGAACCAACATGGAGCTGGTATTCTGAAGGATCTGGAGTGATTCTGGATGAAAGAATGGTCTCTTTTCTCTTATCAGGTGTTCTCCAAACTCTAGGCATTACAGGAGAAAACTAGCTGTTATCTTGGGAAAGGGGCATAATTGTGGCCAATATGTATTGGGGAATAACATTTATTTCATCATGAGTTATTCTCCCCAATTTCAATTGTTCTACTTTAATGGTAGGTTAGAATTTTCAGATTTTTTTTAATGAAAGATCAAAAAGATAAACAATGCAGATTTATTTTCATAGCCACCTTTGCTCAGATTTATCAAGGGTGCCAATATTAGTGGAGGGCACTGCATAATTTGATATATTATGAACATAGCTTTGGACTCTATAGACTTTCTTTGTATATGGAAAAAAAACTACTGAAATGTTCTTTACAGTATCTAAAATGCTGAATATACATTAAAAGGAATTGTATTGTATTATATTGTATTTGGAATTTGATCATTCCAAATGTGCATATGCATCAGCATTTTCCCGCCATAATTTGTTCCATTCTGACATCTTAGAACTTTGCGGGACCATTCAAATTCAAAAGACACACCTGTCATCACCCTATTGCAAAACCTTGACCTGCCCAAACATGGCGACTAGAAATATCCCAAAAGCCTGACACCGATCAGCCCAGCCTGGGGTAATTAACGATTTTCCTAAAAATAAAGACCCATTAGCCTCCTGCCTCCCACCACTCACTGTGCAGCAGCTGGCCAGCAAGGACTAAGTGACTCGAGTGCTAGAGCTACTTTGGCACTAGGATGATTCGTGGGGGCTCGGTAGCGGTGTGTGTCTGCTTCAGACAGGAAAAGGTGAGAGAGCAACAGCGAGGGATGAAGACCCCCTTCCAAGAGCTGCTCTAAGTTCAAGCTGGGAGGTGACAGATTTCAAAACTTGAAAAACAAAAAGGTCATTTAGACATAGTTCATATATGTATGTCCTCCTGAGTAGATAAATTAATTCATTTTACAGGAAAGCACAAATCTCTCATGATGTCACTGAGAACTAACACTAACTTTGCTTATGGGTAGTGATTTAGGGGTGACTATTAGAATGAGTCAATGCAAGAAAGCAACTGTTCCCACAAACATTCTACCGTGACTGAAATTCAGTAATATGGTAGTAACTAAGCTGATTGCTGTCAAAAGTGTTTGCAGTGTATCTTTGATAAACGTTCATGAAAAAACAAGTACATTTGCTGCCTGAGTCCACAAAAATGCCAGCTAGAAATAGTCCATCTTGAAGGAAAAATGCAGTGTCCCCAACTTTTTGTCTTCATCCAAACCCCTTAAACTGTATACTCCTGGGTTTCAGTAAAACACATGCCAACGAAGCATATTTGCACATTCATCATTCTCTGATTTTGGTTAATGGTCAAATGGCATGTAGGTAAAAAATAAAATATTTGATCTTATTTTTATTTTGATTGTTAATATATATATATATATATGGCTACACAACTTGTTTTGTCATACATCTTGATTTTACCAACAATTTGATGTTTCATGTGAAAATACTCATATTTCTGTTGCTGAAACAAAATAGGACCTTTTTTCTGTGGTCTTTATTATTATTAATTTTAGCTCTAATTAAAAAATGAATTACAACTCTATACTAATTCTATACAAAGCTATTCAAAACCTATTTCAGTTAGATTTTAAAGGGCCAGTAAAAATAAGCCCAAATAAATAATTCAGTTTGTGCCAAGGCACTTCTTTTTCACACATACTTGAAATTGTCCTTTTGACTGTTGTATTTTTCAAGATAGGACATTTTTTTTCCCTTTTCCAGCACTCTTAAAATGAATATTTTAGCCAAAACAGCAAATTAAATATTTAATCCTTTTTTTATTTGCACGCTTTGATTTTCAGGCCATGGTGTGCTGAATTGGAGCTGGCCTGTCAGGACCCCATCTAACTGTATTCTTTTTGTACCTGTATTAACAACTCCTATAAAGCACCCAAAATATCACAGACTGTGTTTTCACCTCCCCAGGCAATCCACTTCTGCTGAATTCCTCCATGCAGCCCGATATAACTGTCGGCCAGACGTACAGCAGCCCGATCTGCTTTCAGGACTCCATAGACAAAGAGCTCTTTGACCCCCTGCCAGACAAGGTCAAAGTTCAGAGCTCCTTTATGGTTTCACTAGGTGTGGCGGACCGGGCCGAGTACCATGTGAAAGCCCATCCGGAGACTCTCCCTGCTAACCTTCACCCAAACTACAGCACAGTTGAAGGAAAGAAGACTACTATGATTGCTCCAAATGGCATTCACACACTTAGGAAGACACAGTTTAAGACAGCCGCTGTGTTTGGGCACCTTGGTGGCCGTTTAGTCATTCCAAATGCAGGTGAGAGAAAGTATGCATTTGTATTAGATTCAAGTAATTTTTTATGCAATGATGAGCATGAATGGATTTAATCTGAGGATTTTATTATTTTACATAAAAACACAATTATTGTTATTTGTACTTTTGAGTGTGCATGAGGAAGTGCGGAAAATAAAGGCAAACTGCATAAAACATAACTGTTGTTGTAAAAAAACACGAGTATTGTTATTATCTGTAAGCTGACTTAAATAAATTAGCAAGATTACAAAGTATTTGTCTTAATACATTAAAAATATCTGCTCCTGAGGTTGTGTACATATTCACCTTTTTTAAGACTGTAGTCAGATATAATATATGAGCACTTAATATATAAATACAAGAACATAGAATCATGTATTGGTAATTGATGCTCAATGCTCAAAGAAGAATCAATGCGAATTGTGGAGCTGCACATAAATAGTGTCTCACTGTTAATGGTGTTGGTTTTCTAGGAGTAAGCTTGCTGGTACCTCATGGAGCGATTGCTGATGACACCTCTTGGGAATTGTACATGCTCATAAATCAAGAAGAGTCTAGGTAAGACTGTAGGTGACACATCTATATCACTTTCATGTAAAGCTGTTCTGTGTATTATGTATTTCGGCAAAATTACATTTATTTTATTTTGTTATTTACTTAATGAACTATGAGTGACCCCTGCTGATGTCATGTTGCATTTTTCATCTTCAATACTTCTCACGTGGAGATATGTTGATGCGACTTTGTAAAAGCCCACAATTACTGGCGTAAGAAGGGAATATTACTGTATCTATTCATTTTCAGTTTCAGCCATCGGTTTGCACTGTAATGAAGCTTGCGATCTTGCTCTACGCCACAGATCAGACTGTTTTAAAATGAAATGACTGAAAACAGATGTTTTCTCATGAGATAAAGATATGTATGCGTGTGTACGCATACATGTACGCATATATGGTGTTAAAAAATAATACAGCAGATGATAAGCTATTCCCATGTTCAGAACATTCTCTTGCCATTTACTGTTGCTGTCAGGATTTTTTAGCGGAAGGACTGCATTTAACAAACTTGCTTTAAAAAAGCAAGCAACATTTCAATACATATATTTTTAGTTTTAGTATTTTTTTTTATTGTTTGGTAACAGTTTATAAAAGCAATATGGTGCTCGAGGCAGTGCTGTATCGTCATCATCAAATCACTGCTGAAGGGATTGTGCTTGCTTAACAACGCCCTTCAGCCATGATTTATTCATGATTCAAGTTCAGTTAGAATAGCTAAATGTGCAGTAGAGTGTTGCTAGGATGTGACTATATTGTTAATGCAATTAACTGTATATCATTAAATCAATCTGATGTCTAGTTTATACAGCGGTTTATTTAACAGTGCTGCTTTGAAAGATTACATATTTAAAGTCAGATGCTACTTCTTTAAATAGTTGTACATTAGATGAAATAGATGCAAATTAGGTAAATGAACATTTCAGATACATTGACGTTTTTATATGTGCTTGTGGTTTACAGGTATGGCATGGTCTGTTTTATGGGAGGAAATTCCATTAGTTGGAACAAATGAATATAGAATGCACATACCAGAATTGGCTTTCATCATCAAGACTCTCGCTTAAACTGAACTCACCTGATTATGAATATTAGAGATGAAATCTGACTTTACCCTGGAACGTGTAATGCCATAAAAGCTCCGTCAAACAAGCAGAATTCTGACTTTATGAGTTATTGAACTCTTTTAGGTGAAAAGCTGAAGTCTGATTATGTCACCAGCTGTGACTTGATTTTCCTTTATCACATCGAACATGAAGTTCACAGAAGTCAGTCTTTTTTATCGTGATCATTTTATGTGAGTTGTTTTGGCATATATAGGTCATGGTCTACACCCCCACCCAGATCTTTCCCCATAAAACTTTCTTAAGAGTTTCTGAAGGTCTTAGATTTTGACACGTTGTGTCTCAGCATGTAAAGGTAATGACCCTGCCTGAGCCTTGATGTGTCTCTGGAGACAATATGACTGTTGCAACCTGAAGGAGATTCAACACAACTTCCTGTCATTGCTCAGACTGAATACATCTTCATAACGACACAGGATGATGGAGGAAACCGTTACAACAAATGAGTGCAAAATGAGGACATTAGGAGTCTGTGGCTGAACACTGATTTAGCCTGGAGCCTTGAGTTCAAGGTGCACCCTGTAATTTTATCCTCACTAAAAATGTTTTACTTATAAATAAATAAAACGAATAGCTCTTTTTACTATGTTAAAAAATATGTTAAATGGTGCACACCAAGTGAAGGCTTCAGATATATCAGTGGCCTACACTGAATGGGTTGTGACTTGAATGAGATCACTTGACATAATAAACCATAAAGTCAACCCAAAAACATGCATTTACAATTAGCACAAATTACTGTTTGAGTAAGACTTTTTTTTTTCACTGTTCCTTACATGATTCCTTTATGACTTCAAAACACTTAACATAGCGCATGATTTGTAAACTAACATTTTCACATTTGCATCACATACTGTAAGCAGCATTTGTATGGCTTTCCTATATAGTAAACTTGCTTGGTAGCTCACCCAGTACAGCAATGTACTTGTGCTCAGGTCATGAGAAAAGAGCTCAAAGACTTGTAGAAGCATGCTAAAATTGCATGATTACTTTAGTAAATGTGCTTTTATCTCACATTGGGCTCAGTGTTTTTATGCATTGTTTTATAATACTTTTTTGTTTATGGTTTCTGACCTATAAAACATCTACAATGATATTATCTTGGAAAAGTAGATTTTGCATATGCATTAAAGCTGTGACTGTCACCTTCTCATTGCCTTGTAATTCTAAATAACATCACAGTATTGGAAACAATTTTTTTAGTATTCTTGTGATTAATGGTAGTAGCAGCATTGTAACAAATCCTAAAGGATTCAGTCTAAACTAACAAACTAGCGCTTCTTCCAATCCTATTTTCTTCTGTGGAGGACAGATAGAAAAATTAATCATGCAGCTGCACTTTTTCTTTCAATTTCTTTCAAACTTAGTCCACTGTAAAATAAATGCACATTATTTCAAAGCCTGTTAAGTCATGCCAGTTTAAGTCATTATTCACAGGTAATCCTTATGAAATATTTGCTTTTGACATCTTGCTTGAAGAGCAGTTTGGACATTGTGATACAACGTCTTTTGTGTTACACAAAAAAGGAAGTTCATTAAATTTTCAAATGACACAAGGATGTGTAAGTGATTATAGAGTTTTTTTGTTTTGTGAAACTATTCCTTGAAGTCATGTTACTGATCAATTTGCCACACTGAAGCCACGGTCAGATGCCCAGATGAAAGAGTGAATGTATAATAAAAGCATTTTTTTGTGTGTGTGTCTGCTACTGCTCCAGCACTCTGCAGCCTGACCCTTTAGCAGTGACTCATCAGTCTTTTTGAATAATGCTTCTCAATAGGGACCTAGAAGTTTGCAGGGTAAGACCCTTGATGATGAGGAGGAAAGTAGTTATAAAAACAAACTACTTAAGGTACTAAAGTGGAAACCTGTTTAGAAGTGCAGTTCTTTAGGCAACCCAGGTAATCCTGCCCCCATCCCTGACTAAACATGCAAACCTGTGTTTTGTTGCAATGAAGAATACAAATAAACCCCAGAAATGAAAAGATAACTGAAGGACAATGTTTTTAACTCAAGGATGCCAGTTTCAAACATAGACAGTTGAGGTGTTTTGGGCATTCATCATGCAATGTCTTTCATACAGCCTCTTTTAGTTAAACCTGAATGAGATTTGAAACACATTGAAGTTCCTACAGACCTGACATGCCTGAATAGTAATTAGATGTAAATAGAAGAACACTTGAAGAGAGTTTGGAAGAGGACAGACTGATTGGCTGTAAAGAGTGTTTTAGTACTTATTCCCTCTTCAGCAAAGCTGAATTAATATAAACTCAGATAAACTGTAAAAGCTTATGGCGTCCTTTGGGCATACTGCAAAAGTCCTTAAAGCAAGTTCTGCTGTGGTGCTCCTAGATTTTCAGTTTGGAGTGAATTTTCTATTCCAAAGTGGTTAGTTAGAAAGACAAAAAGAACAAGACTTTGGATATGCATGGCACTTTTGGTGCTTTTTTTGAAGTATGAGATTTTTTAGCTTTTGTATTTCATTATAAGTTTAGCAAAGTTTATACCTAAGAATTATTTATTAAAATGATCTAACTCAGTGTTGGCTAAATGCACTATGCAACTGTATTTAAAGCCCTGCTTTTAAAAGCAGCTTTAATTGGTAGAGGGTTTTTTTATCTATTAAATGTTGATGTCTATCCAGTGTTTATTGCTAGAAAATAAAAACAACAGGGCCACATTAAGTATATGCATTTTCATATTGTACAGACTGTGCAGTGTTGACAACCAAAGGGCTAATTTATTTATTTTCTCATTTATCTTTTTTTTTTACCTTCAAATTTGCATAAAAGGCCGAACCTTTCATTAACTCTTTCTCACTAGTGCATTTTATGTTATGGTTTGCCAGAAAGATGGAAGGTAGAGATAATGGCCAGAAGATCATAAGCAATGACTAATGAATATGCAAGAGCTGCTAAACGACTCCAGTGCCCTCAGAGAATCAGTAGCTTCCCCTAAATCAAGGTTCTCAGAGTCGTGTTTGTAATGATTCTGTAGACTGCAGACGTGACAGATTTCATCATTTTATTATTTATGCAGTATAACAAAAGTTGTGAAAAAACTTTTTTTTTTATTAAATAATGAAATAAAATAAGTAGTCATTTCGGTAACACTTTATAATAACTACACACTATGAATGATGAGTTAAGCATTAGTTAGCATTTAGTTAATCCTTTATAAACCATTGTTCCAACATTATTTTGCATTAGTAAACAGTTTACAAGTGCATCTATAAATGCCTTGTTCTTGGGC
>JAUMHP010000046.1:4975580-4994209 GCA_032361065.1 Enteromius trimaculatus
TATAAACCATTGTTCCAACATTATTTTGCATTAGTAAACAGTTTACAAGTGCATCTATAAATGCCTTGTTCTTGGGCATATATATAATGTTTAATAATCATATTTAATACTTTATTAACACATGTTCCTGCTGTAATTCATGATTAAGTCAGGAAGTTATAAAGCATTTAGTAGTTGCCAGTAGTTGTGAGCTTATCTAAAGTGAGGACTATTTATACCTTGTAAAGCAGATGTAAAGGTTAATTTATGTTCTAAACAGTCAAGTTAAACAAACATAACAAAGAGGAATACAGAACACATTTAGATATGCTTATAAATCAAGAACAAGGCATTACCGTAATTTCTTAACAACTACTGAAAATAAATAATGGTGAGATTTCTCTTGAAATGATCAGTGATATATTATTATTTATCTTTTTGATTTTCCATTTTGTATTCTAGTGCCCAATCAGAGGAGAGGTGTGAGGTTCTGTTAGGGCCAGAGATCACGTATGGACCTCCGGGGCTGAACCTGTCCTATCCTGTTGCCATGACGATAGCTCATTGTGCTGAAGTCAGCGCTGAAAACTGGAACATTAAACTCAAGAGACAAACCAAGGACAACAAGTGGGAGGTAGGAACAAAGGCATGACTTCTGTGTTTTTTTTTCTTTACAGCAAATTCATTTAACATTCTTTTCTGTGTGACTCATAAGCATGCCAGATTGAAAACCGGCCAATATAGTACAATGCACTGGCAACCTTTGTCAACATAACTATTATTTATTTAACACTTTACTAGTTAAATATATACTACCAACCCGTGATGATTATACGTTTATGTTGCCATTTAGATGCATTTTTGAAGTTGTTTGATACAGTTAACTTGGCAACATGTGCAGTGAACCAGTTATGAGTGAAATTCATTTGAACTGCGTCCTGTTAAAGCTCATGGCAGCTTTTGAGGCTGTGAGTGTTCTAAAAATGTGTTGATTAGGCGACTGTGCGCTCTTGACAAGAGATCCAGGGACAGCAGTTCCTCTGAGGAGGCTACGGCAGTGAAGTGTGCGAGGAAAAAACAATTACAGCCTGTAATAGCTAGGAAGACACACAGTTCATGGCAGTCAAACAGCAGGAGCATTGGGAAAAGGCGACCCATCAGACCCAGGATATATCGATCTGGTTGTTCAAGAGGACCACCTGAAATAAGAGCTGACACGAGGCAATCAGGACAGGAGTCATGGACGGGACCTCCCTCCTGACCCTACTACAATCACTCACATTCGTCCTAGTCCCATGTGTTTAACTCTGGAGTCAGCCTCTGAAAACCTAAAACTGTCATTGCGGTTTGAAAGTTGATGTATTAATAAAAGTTTACCGTTGCGGCACAGTGTGTGTTTATTGTGAGCTGCTAGCATTGTTGAAGGTGATTAGATAATAACCTTCTTTTTTGTGTTGGACCACCAGCCTGAGTCATTATTTAGATGAATTTCAGATTGTTCCAAAGCACGGTACTTATCCTCGAGATTACAACTAGCAGTCCTTACGAAAATGCATTAGCTGTCAGTTTTTCCCTGGCTTTTAACAGTTTTTCTTTAACCAGTGACTGCTCCAGTGTTGGTGATGACTGAAGTCATTACATAAAAACTGCTGGTTAAATCACAGACTTGTCAAAGAAAGACTGCAGTAGCACAGTTTCTATCCTTTCCACGTGCGTCACATACTTTTTATCCGTTTACAAAGACTGAGGAAGTCATTCTGTTTGATATTTACGTTGCTTTGAAGAGCTGCAGTCACATAAATAAATGGTCGTCTGTCAGAGAAATGAAAGAACCTGTATTATATGAGTGTCTGTGCTTGACTTGATGTTAGCCTAACCTTGTCAGAGAAATACAGAAGTGGCCTCGCTGATATGTGATTTGTGAGTGATTCTAAGTCAGTGTGGTGGACTGAATTTAGCTTTTTCCACTGATCGCTGGCAAAAATATAGGTTGCGCCAAGATTATTTCACACACTGAGGTAAAAAAAAGTGCTTGAAGTAGCTGACAGTCAGTCGGTATAAAGATGGTTTCTTTGAAGGCTTCCATTCCAATGAGAAACCTCAAAGCTACATTTATGAGATGTTTTGCGGGCAGTACCATTTCACTTTGAACTTTTCATAGCACTGGGCACCAAAAAAAAAACCTACATCCTACATCTTGGTGAAAGTGTAAAAAATCATGTGTACCATTCCATATCATAGTCTCATTTCCCATGTTAGAATTATAAATTGTAGACAGCCATTTGGCGCGCACAGCTTCTGATAATCGTGTTAGCTGATAAAGAACTGATAAGGTTAATTAACTTTAGTTGCTAATGTTTCAGTTTTATTATGACAGAAAGAAAAGGCTGCTCAGTTAAATGCATAGTTCACCAGGATGATTTTCCCCTTTATGAAGCAAAAAAGAGAATATTTTAAATTATGTACTGGTGGCTCTTCTCCATGCAATTATGCAATGGGATATTTTGCCCAAAAATTAACATTGTCATCATGTTCTTATGCTTGGGCTACTAAGCATTTTTTGGCATGTGTTTAAAGTTTGAAAAAGGTTATCATTGACTTTGTATGGATCAAAAAAAATAAATACATAAAAAATATATATACACACACAATTAAAATTCTCACCATATATCATACATATGTGTGTGTGAGTATGATATATGGTGAGAATTTTAACATTTAATTATAACTTAACTTACAACTCACAAGGTTTCATACAAGTATTTCAAACAATAAATACAATTATTCATTAGATACCAAAAAAACTGAAATTCTTTAATCATTTTTGATCATTTCTTTGTTCACAGGACGTTATGTCTGTAGATGATGAATCAACCTCCTGCTATTGCCTGATGGACTCGCATAGCTGTCACTTGTTGCTGGATCAGCCGGGCTGTTATGCACTAGTGGGGGAACCCATCACCGATGCTGCCATAAAGAGACTAAGGATTGCTGTGTTCGGCAGTATGGAGGCCTCCTCCATGGACTACAGCCTGCGAGTGCACTGTGTAGACGACACACCGCATGCCTTTCAGGTGACAACGGGACAGTAAACATGTGGTCACAATCACATTACTCAAGTAGAGTGCAGCAATCAGGTTCCTAAAGTAAAAATCCCATCCGTTTCCATAGGGGAATTGATTTTTAATAATAAATTACAGAAGGTAGTCGGTGATATAGGCTTTAGTTAGGCAACAGTTGTTAAACATATTTAATTTAATTCATTTATTATCAATCACGTTACCAACTAATTTCTTAATGAAAAAAAAAACCACATTATGATTCTAGTTTTATATAGTACTCCGCTGTTTTTAATATGGATGACATTGACAGTTATTTTTGGGATTGTAGTTCACCCAAAAATAACAATTTGATGAGAATACTTTATGCTTATCCTCAGGCCATGCAAGATCATTTTAAAAACTTTTTTCAAATTCTTTTTTGCTTTATATCAAAGTTTCTAAGTTGGGGTTCACCTTGTAACTGGGTGGTTTGGTTCATGGCCTATAACTCTAAAATACCTTTTTTTTTAATCCCTACAGGGAAAGCTAACCTGCTGAAGAAGTAGGCAGATACTGCAGCATTCTTTATACTAATATCTATAAGAACGTCCTACATTTTTATTAAGTATTTTATAAATCTGTGGTGCATCACAAGAAGATCATAGTAACACTGGACTGCATTTGCAATAGGTTCCAAAAGTCTGAGGCCACTGGTAAAAGAGTGGCATGAGAATTATGGTTTAATTGTGTGATCAGAAAGTCTGCTTTGGTCAGTGCTATTTTCAAACAGGCAACCAGGGGATACAAAAGTCAAAGTCAATTACTGTTGTCTTGCATGAGTGCTCAGATTTCTGTGTGCTCATATACGCAGATGCGCACACACACACACACAAAGAGAACACTCATCTTTGCAATGCAGTGAAACACAAAGCACTTTTGACAGATGAACACTGCCACGCTTGAAATCAAAGAAGCCAGTAATCAATTTAAATTCAAGTTTCTTTTCAAAGCTTTAACCAGCACATTGTTTGAATGCTCTTTTTGTATATTTGTGAATGTTTATTAGCTGTAGAACTTTTGTTTCTTCCAAACACTGTACCTTTTTTTAGCTCCTCAAAATCAGGTTCAGATAATACTTCCTATATTTAATTTTAACTGTAAAACTGCCTTTAATTTCTCTTCTGGTTAAACATTCAGCACACCGGAGTAGCTGCAATACTGTGGTTCTTGGTTATGGTTGTCTAGTCTGTACACATTTTCTTTCTATACCACTTCCTTATTTTTTTCTCACTCTGTTTGTCCTGTGCTTCCATTTTACAGAGAGTGGTTGCTGCTGAAACCAGCAGAGGAGGTCAGCTTCTCGAGGAGCCCAAGATGCTATTCTTCAAAGGAAACTGCCTCAGTCTGCAGGTGTCCATCCAGGATATCCCTCAGTTTCTGTGGAGCATCAAACCCTTCACCACCTGTCAGGTAACATGCTAACATTGGTAACCTGCTCGGACCAGTACTGTAATGACCAACAGGCAGCTTCTTGCACAACTGTGTTGTAGACAGCCAAGGTAAAGCTAGTCTATACACTTAAAAAAAGACCCCTGCCAGTCTATTTGGCAACCCAGCACTGAGTAAATAATGGACAGAACACGTGCTGGGTTATTTAGATCCAGCTTTATACACATAATTAGGGCTGTTTTTTGACAGTGCTGGTTTAAACAACCTGATGCTGAAGGTTAATCATTTCAAATAATATAAATGTATTCTGTTCTCTGTTATGGACAGGGACAGTTCATACATTTCAAAATGTAAAACAAATAGCTAGATCAACATCAGCTTTGGTTTCGGACAATTGAAATCAAAGCTTGCTTGAAATGAAAACGTCTTATGAATAAAAAGTGACATTTTAGTTTTCTTGTAAAAAGCAAATTTCTTTAAAAAAATACTTGAATTTTTTGCAAACAAAATAAAAGAATATTGCCATGTCAGAAGGAGAAAGTAACCAGCATCTCTTTCAAAAACAATACATTTTAAATATTGTCATGTGAAAAGTAGAAAATAACTCTTTAAAATTAATATTATTTTAAATAATGCAATATGTAAAGTAAAAAATAATAACTCGCATCTCATGTAAACAAATGTTTTAAATAATGGATTTATGCAAATACATCACTGCTGTTTACAAAAAAGAGCACACCTACTTCATTGTGTTACGTCAACCTGCTACTGTAAACAAAAGCTCCCAATGAATGTCTCGCCTCTGGGGTCTTCTGATTGGTCCCCTCTTTAGGAATTGACACCGATGAGCGGCACAGCATATAAAATTTAAAATCTTTTAACATGCCACTTATGTGCAAGGCGCTGCAAAACATGCAAGCACAAAGGTCATGCATATCTGTATAGTGCCGGCACGGAAGTATTAAAAAAATTTAAAAAAATATCCGACATGCGACAATTAAGTTGATTAGAGTTTCTGAGTTTGGGCTTCAGATTTGATCTTTTTTTTTAGTAATCATCTAGCCCTAGCTATGGGTAGATCCAGTGTGTGCTACATTTGTAGAAGACTGTAAACATTAGCAGACATTAGCTGCAATGCAAATATAAACAAAAAAGGTCAAATGTGAGACTAAATGCATTTTCCAGCTTCTACCGCAATTAAATTATAATTTAATATAAACCATAATTTCGTTAAAGAAGACTCCTCACAAACTTTGGTACCCAACACTGGGTTACACAGCAACTTAACAAATAACTATCCAGCACTTGGGTAAAAACAATAAAAAATAACCCAATGAAATGACCTGAAGGGCAATAGCCAGCATTTGAGTTAAGGAAAAAAATAACCCAGAACTTTTGTAGAGTACACATGATGGATTTGGATTTTGTACAGTACACATAATTTGATGAAGATTCTGTTTTTTTCCCAGTCATTTAGTAAGATATTAAAACTTGTTTTTATAGAACAAAAATTCTATTTAAAATTTCCTTTTAAAGCGTTAAACTGCCATCTTGATGTCAGATATACTTGCTGGCTAATTGTTTTTATTAATTCTCATTATGTAATACAGAAAATTAGCAAGTGAGGCAAGAAAAAATAAACTATTCTGTGAAAACAAGTCTTAATATTTTATGCAATTTTGCTTCAATTTGCAAAGTAATTGTGTCATGTTTTAACATCTTCTAAAATTTGTACTGCAAAACAAGACAAAAAATGAAACGTTTTAAATATGCTTTCCTGACCATTCTGTGCATTTATGATAAGAGCAAATAGCCAAAAAATGTAAATACAAAAATTGAATCTGCATGTGTGAATCTCTTATAGAAAACATAGAGTAATAGTTTTAGTTTTCATTCAAACAGCACTACAAGTTTCATCTCTGAAGACAGACACTCTCCCATCTAGCTTGCAGATAAAGAGTGACAAGTGTTTGGTTCAAGTTTGAGGCATTTGATGGGTTCAGAGGTGCTTCTGCCTCCTGGAACATGCTTTAAGTATGCCTTCTCGAAGGAGAAATTAATCCTGGCATTAAGGCATCTGCTGTCCCATCAAGCATCTCTTCTGCTCAGGGTTCCTATTACTGTTGACATGGAGCATCTCGCAGGTCATTTCAATATGCAGGGCTGGAGAAACGGTGCAGGAGAGGTCAAGGACACTCCCTGCAGACGTGCTGCTTCACAGAAATTAATTATACATCAAAGGCAATTGCTTTCCCTTCTGCTGCCCTGCTCCCAGATACGTTGTGTTGTACATACCCCAGCATTGACCCCTATCATCGGAATTAACAGGGATTAAAGTTTGTGTCTTTTGTACTGATGGTCTCAAAGACGAGTCTCTTAACACGCATGCTTCCACATTTTTCATGGATCAGGCGCTTCCCCTGACTCAGCTCTCTGATCTCTCTTTCTCTCTCTCTCTCTCTTTCTCTTATTTCTGGTGTCCTCATCCCGTTGCAGGAATTCTCCTTCACCCAAGTGTGGTATAGTAACCAGCAGCCTGTGCACTGTGCCTTCTCACTGCAGAGACATAGCGCCTCAACCACCCAGCTCTCCTGCAAGATCAGTGTGCGGCAGGTCAAATGTCACGAGCAGATCCTGCAGGTCTACACCTCAGTGGGAGAGGTCAGTTTGATAATGTCACTGGGTTTAATAACATCCGTGTCTCATCCTCATGTTCATTTTAATTCTTTATTTTTTAAAGTGGCTTGAAATCTTACAAAAAGTGATGTTTTAGTGACAGGCTGTCAAGCTCTAAAAAAATATCTATTGATTTCAGTGCAGCTCTCATATTAAATATTCTGCTACTGATGCCTAGCCTGTATTATAAACTTTAAAAAAAAATTAAAGTGCCAAATTGGCATCTATGGCTCCTTGAGGAATGATGAACATCCATGGAAACTTTTCTGTGTGCAGAAGGGCCTTGCTGTGGAAAAAAGCTTCTTTAGTTTATTGAAATGTTCTTCGTGCCAAGGACTACTCAGTGAAAAGTTCTTTGTGAAGCAAGAAATAGTTCTTCTATAGCATCACTGCTTGAGAAGGTGCCTATTCGGATTCAGAATCACAGTAGAAATTAAGAGTAATTCAAAGAATGCTTTAGCATTTAATCCATGTTCGCATGCTTGACATATAGCAAACTGGATTTGTAATGTTCTGTGGTGCTTTTTATGCATTTTGGAACTCAAATGTCTGAATTTACAGTTTTTGCATGGGAAAAAAAGTATGACACATATTCAGAAATTCTTCTGTGTTCCAAAGAAACAATAGTGTATAGGTTTAAAATGTCAGAATGAGTTTTAAAAATGGCATGGCAATGGTTTTCATTTTATTTAACTCTTCCTCTAAAAGTTACTGTCATTTGAGGCCAGATTTACTTAAAGCTGGCACCAGAGTAAACTTTCTTTGGGTTTAAAATCTACAGTCAGGATTTACTAAAGACAGGCAGTGAAAAATTAGTGATGAAAAGGTGTGGACAGTTATTTTTGCAGCTGACCTTATTACATATGTATTTTTAAAATACTCCCTTTTAAGTGCAAACTATATGGGAGGAAACTATTTATGCAGCCATGCAGTGTGGTTTTCAGTAGTCAATTTACTGTCGTGATTAAATGCCCAAAAAAGTATGTCTCAACCCATTTTGTGCTTGTCATGGCTCTAGTAATTGCTAATTTGCACCGCTCTTGGTAGTTTGCTTTGGTTATTATGGAAATGATCCAGCTACAACTTTGTTCTTTAATTTGCTTATTATCAGTAGATGAACTGCAAATTTCCACTTGCATCAGCATTTTTAAGTAATTCTGTTTAGTAATTCTGATCCTATGTTTTTTTCGTACATGGGTAAAATAATTTTTTTTTTCAAGCACCTTTATAATTTAACAAATTGCATGCCAAAACCATGTTTTGTTTTTTCTTTCAGAGTGAGAAAGAGACAGTCCCATTTTTTATGCAGGCAGACTGCACAGTGACTTCACAGACGGGGGCTAAAGCCTTCAAAATCCCCCTGTCCATACGTCAGCGGATATGCACCACCTTCGATACTGCCAACGCCAAGGGCAAGGACTGGCAGCTCTTAGCTCAGAAACTCCACATTCAAAGGTGAGCGCCAGAGAGAGATGTAGCCAAGGCAACAGGGCTGATTGAAACTTATTGCAGCAGTGCTCACTTTAACAATGCCCTTGAATAATAAGCTGAGACTGCACGCCACTTTGCTCGACCATTTCACTCAGAACTCATACTCCTCAGGCTCTTCATCTTTATTGAATTCAGTTTCTGCAAAGGTTAGAAGTTAAAGAACCACTAGAGAGTTGAGAGACAGAAGAGCCGCCACCTTCTCTTTATCTATTATCTATATATATAATTTTGTATTTATTTTTTGCTTCATCCAAGTCATCAAAATGAATGCAAAAAAAGAGAACTGATACCATTGAAGATGTTTTTCATTCCTTCTAGTACATTTGTGGTAAAGCATCACAGTTATGAAGATATGAACTGGTATTGCAGCTCTGTAATTTGTACAATTTGAAATAAATGACAATTCAAATTAATTCAGAAAGCAAACATGTTACTTTTTCGTGAACCTATGTCACGTGACCATTTGAGTTTGGAATTGTATTACTACACTGCCATCTACTGGCACATTACAACTAACAGCTCACGTTTTATGTATTCATTTCAGCTGTAGTCCCTGAAAAACAACAGAATAATACACAAAGATAGTCACAGTCATGTTATAATACACAAATAATTTAATGCAAATATGATAAACAATTATCCAGATTTGCTTGCAATTATCTATGGGATAGAAGGTTGACATGTAATATGATCTCAAATTACTTCATCTTCTCTTGTGAAACCCGCGTTTCCTTTCTGTACAGGAACCTGTCCTACTTTACCAAGCAGAAGAGTCCCTCTGCTGTCATTCTCAGTCTCTGGGAGGCCAGGCATCAGGACAGTGGAGATCTTGACTCCCTTGCAAGTGCTTTGGAGGAGATCGGAAAGATCCACTGTAAAAGTCTGCCTCAGAGTCCAGATGACAAAGAAACAGATTTTACATTTTGAGGGACTACTGAAGACTACATGTACTTCACCAGGTGCAATTCCCCAGCATCTTCAATTAAGAGTCCAAGCAGAGCCAGCTGAGGTATATCCAGTCAGATGACAGACGACTTAGACATGATGCAACCAATCAGACGGTTTCACATATCTGTACTTGTGCGAAGGAAGTATGAGTTGGTATGAATTTGGCACAGATTCAGCAGCTTCAAAATGCTTTTCTAAAAGTGTCAAGCCATCGCAACGTGCATAAAATTCCACCTTAGCCTTTCCTTGATGGTTATGATTTTATTATTATTATTAGGATTATCATTATAATTGGGATTGGAATTAGGATTTTGTTGGTGACCAGAATGGGATGTTCTTGAGCATTTCCTTGTGTCAGCATCATATTAATTAAAGGAATAGTCCATCCTGAAATTACTCGCTTTTGGACTTTTTTTTTTCTTTGGAATATAGTGCTGTCAAATTATTACATTCGATTAGTTGCATACCAAAAACAAATTGTTTACAAAATACATATGTGTGCGTACTGTGTATTATGCATATATAAATAAACACACAATTAGTAAATATTTACATGTATGTATTTATATTAATATAATTTATATTTAAATATATTTAGTATATAAACAATCTATTTGTCTTAAATATATACATGCATGTGTACGTATTTATATATACAATATAAATATACAACATTTGCAGATTTATTTCAGAGTCAACAGGCTGGGTCAGAATACCGGTAAAAAGAAAAGGGGGATGAAACAAAGTCTGGGTCAACAGGCAGATATCGGGGCAGGCAGCATACAGTCACAGAACAGATTAAACTGTCCAAGGTGATAATGGGAAATCAAACACGGACAGATACGCTCAGAAATGACAGATAGAACAAATCAAGACTCTGTACTGAATTGAAGTCTAAAGCTGGCTTGTGTGTGTGATGAGTGTGGTGACGAGTTGCAGGTGTGTGGTTAGTCCAGGAGTGAAGCATGATGGGAAATGGAGTCCGTGGGTGTATCCTGTGTTGGCTGGAGTGCCCTCTGGCGGAGCTTGGGGGAACTCCAGCTGAATATCATGACACACAGAACACATATATATTATATAAATAATAACTTTTATTTTGGATGCAATTAATCACAATCATTTGACAGAACTATTTGGAACATAAAAGAAGATATCATGAAATATGTTAGTATGCAAATAGTTTCAGTTCTTCTATTTCTATAACATGGACAAAAAAATACAATGCAATCTGAAACTCAAAATATAAGACCATTTATTTTTGGCTGAACTATGCCTTTAATCTTTTGCTTTTTTTATCACTAGTGTTCCAGAGTTGCGAAGTATTTATATCCCTTCTGCATGTAAGTACTGACGTGTGCTTTGTTTGCACTATATGATGTTTAGAGAAGGGAAGAGAGGAAAATAGACTCCTGCAAACTGCCTTTTTTTGCTCATCACACTCATTGTGATCGTGACTCGTAACATTCTTTTATCTCTCTCTTAATGGGATCGGATGAAGAATCATTCTGAATAATATATGGTAGTCTACAGATTCTCACCTTGTTTTTGGCTATTGCAGAGTTCTGTGCATTAGAAAAGAACCTCATTTACACAGGTTAGGGGGTTCAAAATCCATTACGTTTTTTGCTTAAACTCAAAGCATAACCCGCTCGCACAAATGCATTTCTCTGCTTCTGCGAGCTTGTTTGAGTCATCGGGGCAGATGGCAGGATGGTTTCATGCCTTTTTTTAGAGCGTTAGGCCTGAGACCAATATTGACCAGAAGCAGCGTTTACTTAAGCCATGCAAACGGCGGCACATCCCTTTTGTTACCACTTATAGCTTTCTTTTGAAATGCATCTGAAAGGGAAGAACTCAGAGAGACCTCTGTGAAATGAAGCCTCTCTTATCTCCTCTGACCAAATTCCACCGTGCGCTGGGAAACACAATGGAGGAACATGGACCGGTGAGCAGTGAGAGTTATAATTAAGGTCTGATAAAAGGAAAAGAGCTGTGTGGAAAAAATGCTGTCAGAAGTGCAGGAAAAAAAAAGTTGTCCTTCTTTTCCAAGTCATCTACTTCATTAACCTCCTCTCTCTCAAACAGAAATGCCTCCAAGAGCTCATTTTAGTTGGTTTTCAGTGCTCTACACTACAATGCTTGCCACTGGTTTAAAATGTTAAGCTTTATCTCTTATCCTGGATATTCTTTTTATGCAAATATTCCTGTTTTTTGTATTTTTAATATGTTGGATGAAGGATTTAATGATTTTCTGATCACTTTATGTTGAGAAGCACTAAGAACAGAAGTCTGTTTGTTGTGATTATTACTGTAGTTGTCCAATATAGCCCCCCAAATATTATTACATTTGCTTTATTTTAATTTATTAGCAAATTTGATGTAACTCCTCTAAAGAAAATCACTTTGGTGCTCATTACACTTTTCCAATGTTTGTATTTAAGTCCAAATATTGGAACATGATGTTAAACCTATACAGAAATAATTCTAGAAACAAAACAAAAGAAACATAGTTCTAGAAATGGCTACAAACCAAACTTTAGATTTTGCCCTATTATTGCGGACTGCATTTATAGTGGTATGTTCAAGCCTTTGAACAGTCAACAATGTTTATCTGTCCCACATTCATGTTATATTTAGGCCTTTGCTTCAAATTATGATTCTTGTGCCTTGTATAACTTCTGTAAATGATGAATGTTGTACAGGTTAAGATGGCTCTGAATCATGCAAATGTACTGTAAGATATCAGTTTAAAAAAACACTATATTACACTGATATGCAGGGGTCAAGAGCTTTTCTAGTGCTAAATATACTTGTTTGGTATCGCCAGGCCAGCTTTGTGGTATACTGTATCTATGATTATGAACATTTTGGATGTTTTCTGTACAGTAGAGTTTGCTGATGTATATGCAGTCTTTTGGAAATAAATGTACAGCTAAAGAGAGCTGCAACTCTAGCAAACATGCCTCATGGTTTTATTTAATTTCCAAATGCTGATGGTTTTCTTTATTTTCATTAAGTGTCAGGCAGGCACTTCTATTGGACACTGCATGCCTTTTTGTGCATTACAAAAATAGCACAGAATGTCTGCAATTGATGTATTCATTTGTTTTTGTTCTCCTTTGTTTCAAATTAAGGTTTATATATATATATAGGCCTACACACAGGGTAGAACATTTACTAAATATCTTAATGTAACATGATCTTTACTTAATATCCTAATAATTTTTTTGGCACACTATAATTTTGACTTTTGGCTATTGTTACAAATATACCCATTCTAGTTAAGACTGGTTTTGGGGTCCAGGGTCATATCCTGATGTATCCTGACAAAAAACACATACACTTCTGAGTTTGAGAAAATAAAGATCTGAAGAAATGAAGAAAACTGCAGCTGATAAATGAATACACGTTTAATGTTAAAAAATGTTTCTTTCAGCAATGTTTGAAAGTGTCAGATATGCAGTAATTTAAGGATCATAAATGGCTGGTGCAAAGTCCGCAGTTGGTCTTATCTCAAACAGCCCCTCCTTCTTCACAACTTTCTTATCAAAGGGCACATGAGTGACTAACGATTCAGTCCTCATAACCATGGTAACCAAAATGTATGTTTGTTATTAATGCTCAATCAATTCTTGGAGCAGCATTCAGAAATCTGAATCCCAGAATCATCTTAATAAATCTAAATTTTAAAGATTATACAACCAGACATTGTAATATGCTGTATAGTTATAACCTTGTCAGGCAATGACATAGAAAGGTGCTTTTGTCAGTAAATGCATCTGCATCAGTAAATGGCTGTCTGGCATCTCTAGCTGAAAAAATTATGGTGGAAATTAAACTAAATCAGCTGCCAGGAAGCAACAAAACAATGTAGTGACTAGATTTATTGAAAGCGAAGAACCAGAGACAGATGCTTTCAATGAGCCACAGTAATGCCTTACAAGAGACCATACAAATATTTTAGTTTATCTAGAAAACAAACAATTAAAACTCTGTTGAAAATCAGTGTAATCTAATATAGCTAATGCGTGGATCACGTGGTAGCGCGTATTTGCTGGAAGTCAAAGGAGTTGAGCTTTATCTGCGTTCTGAAGCAGCAGTATGAAATTCCCCTTAGACTTGGTAAATGAATAAACAAACAGTCCCACCTTCTTCCGCGCGCATTACTGAAGGATCAGCCAGTTTCCTGTGTTTTACACTGCGTCACTCAGCAGGCATAGTATCGCGCTGTCACAGTCAACTGTCTGCTAGATAGCCCAAAACTGACAGAAATGCCGTTGCATTTCGGAAATTGATAATAATTATTACGATTGTGTGTGCGTTCAGAGAGCAAGCAGGAGTGAGACATCGTAAATTCAGATGCGTGCTTGATGGAGATACAGTCAGACTGGGTAATCAGACTGACACAAAAGTTCACACGGAGAAGATCATATTGCCCTTATTATCTCAGTAGAAATAAAAAAGGAAATACAGATTTTAGTATTGAAGCATTTGAAGTAGCCATTCAACACAAACGTGATGCTTGTAGGCGGTTCTTGTGTCAACCAGGTTGTTCCGCGATATGTATCCCCACTATAGCGAAGGCTTCATGAATATTAATTAGGTCACGTGACTTGGACTGAGAAACTTATACCAACAACGTCACCAGAAACTAATTAATACTCATAAACTAGGCCGCCTCGACCATAGTAGGATTCGTAACTCCGCTCGAGGGTTGTTCTGGTTTAAGAAGCGCTCAATTCCCTAATATAAGACCGGAAGTTTTAAACAGCTAATTCGTCCTCAGAGGTACGCTATCAGTGGGATGGGATGTGAGCTTCTTTCAGTTTATCAGGAGAAAGTGACACAATTATGATTTGACTACTATGAGATACATAATTTTCTTGGTAAGTGAATGTAATATTTGTTTAATTTGTTATATCAGTATATGTCAGTGAATGTCGGTTTAGAGAAAGTTTTTAAAGTGTAGTTTGCTTGATGACGCGTTAAATTGAGACGTGTTTGGACTAGTCGATGGCGATAAACGACCTGCCACTAACTGTTACGGATCCTTGTCGAAGAAAAAAAACTTCAACTTATAGATAATGACTTTAAACATAAATTACATTTAAGACCAGTATCTCTGGAAGAATGTACAGACACTCTTACACTTTTAGACTGTTTTAACATAGAATGGCAATTATTTTATTGAACAAAATTATATATATATATATATATATATATATATAATATTGCTGAAAGCCATGGATAAATATTTACAGAGTATTCACTATTTTGTACAGGGGTGTCAAAATGGTCATTTTTGGCCAGAGATTCAGAGCCAAATTACAAGGTTGTTAAAAAACGACTTTAGCTGGTTTGCAGCATCCTAATGTTATTTCTACACAGAGATTGGTATGGTCTGTTAGTAAAATCCTTTGATTTTTGCGTTTTGTGCCAGTGGTGATCATTCAAAAACAGGGAAACCACACTTTTCAAGTTTTTTCTCCAAAGATTTCAGGTCTGTAACTCAAAAAGTATAGGGATCTTGATGTTCTTTTAGATATTGGGTCTTTCCTTTTGGCATCTTCATTTTTCAGGCCCTATATGGTTCGAGGTCCAGAGATACTGGAATTTCAATAGTCAAGAATGACTATTAAAATTGGGTAAAAAAAAAAAATTGAAGATACCAAAAGGAATGTTTGCTAAGGCCCAGTATCTAAAATGGTATTAAGATATCTTTCTTTTCTTCTTAACCTTCACATTTTGAGTTATAGGCAAGCAAACTTTGAAAAAAAATTATAAAAATGGGCACTTTTGGCATATGGGCATTTTTTTAATGGGCACCTTTGGCACATAATACAACACATATTGTCAAATAATGGGTTACATAGTAAATATGAATCTGTGACATTTAACATGTATGCGGTTATCACAATACATGTATGTCTTTCTTCAGCAAAAAAATTGTGCTGGGACAATTTCAGAAATGTGGTTGATTTGAAACAGAATGACCCATTTATATACATACTGAAGTACTTAAATAGTGAAAATAATTTCAGAAACATCCTTGTACAGAAAAGGTACTGTACAGTATGTGAAAACGTCCTAATAAAACAAAACCTTCAACTCTACACTGAACCTGAAAGTCTTTAGTTTCTAACACATAATCAAACGTAAAGTTTTACAC
The DNA here is from genome assembly GCA_032361065.1 of Enteromius trimaculatus. Classification (NCBI taxonomy): domain Eukaryota; kingdom Metazoa; phylum Chordata; class Actinopteri; order Cypriniformes; family Cyprinidae; genus Enteromius; species Enteromius trimaculatus. Next base: position 4,991,334 of record JAUMHP010000046.1, read on the forward strand.
CTGTAGGTGTCAGTATAAAATCCAGGTGTCAGATTATTAACCAGAAAGCCAATCTTTATTGAAACTATGTTGCATAGACCTTGGTGATGTTTTTAAATGTTTCTTCTGTGTGTAGATTTTGTTGTTACTAAATGCCATTCATCAGGCTAAATTTCACTCGGATCTGGCCTGGGCTCAAGGATCCATCAAGAACAGATCAAGCCGGGATGTTTCCTGCAGAGAGGGCTTGGAATACGAACATGATAAGATCTGCTGCCTGAACTGCCCTGCTGGTAAATGAGATTTTATTGTTATTTTTCAATCCTTTCATCTGGTTAGACAATGTTTTCTTATGTGTATTCACATCCACCGTCTCATATTTTGCAGGCACGTATGTGAAAAAGGCCTGTCTGACTCCTTTAGAGAAAGGAGTGTGTGAGCCATGCGAGTTTGACAGATACACTGAGCATGACAGTGGACTGCTGAAGTGTTTATCATGCACCAAGTGTCGTATAGGTAATGCTATTATTTGGAACAAGCAATATTGTCCCATATTGTCAAGTCTTGAACTTGTCAAACTTTAGGATATGCAAGCTAAATCAATATTGCATTTACAACAGTGTTGGACATCCATTACCTTTGCAGATCAGGAAACCACAGAGAAATGCACAAGTACCCAGGACACACAGTGCAAGTGCAAACAGGGTTCATTTTGTTTACCTGACCAGGCTTGTGAGGTGTGCAAGAAATGCAAAAGGTATGATCTAATGCACCATTTCATTACCACGTTGAATCACTAGCTCTCCATGAATGACAAAGGGATATGCATTTGAGTTTCTGCCATATTTGATGTGCTTCAGTCTGTTAATCAAATAAAGCAAACATGTCTCATCAGAATTAAATTGAATCAAATTCACATGAATGTCTTGTATCATGTTTCAGGATGTTAAGGAAGAACTGAAATGTTACATTAATAATATCGTTATTTGCGAGTTGATGACACGATTTTAATTGTTGTGTGTTACATCCAGATGCACAGAGGATGAAGATACTGTGAAAAGCTGTACAAATATTTCAAACACCGTTTGTAGAAAGAAAATCTCTTTGGACAGCTCTAACTCAGGTAGTAGAAAACCCTTCTTAACCCATAGCCCAATTAAATTAACTATATACATAAACCGTACTAGATGATTATTTGAGCTGTGTGTAAAGACTGTGTTTCATAGTGATTACATCCTGTTTGTCCTACAGTCACTTTCATTGTTGTCGTGGCATTCATTGCATTGCTTGCATTCGTTGTGGGTATCGTTTACTTGACAAAGTCAAAAGGATGTAAACAAGCAGGTAGTCACATCTTAAAAACTTTTCTCAGTTCTTATATATATATATATATATATATTATTTTATTTATTTATTTCAGTAGTTTTTGTATTGCATATCACATTGTCTTCTCCAATTACAGTAACATCAAGAAGTCCAAGGGAAATGATTAAAATCTGTATGGTAGGTTGAGAAAACTTAGCTAGTACACTTCATATAAACTCGCATACATTTGGATATAACTACACTGAGCATGTGACTGACCAGACCTCATGTTTCTTGCCCTGCAGGGTGACAGTGAGGAGGTGAAAGAGGAGAGGCAGAATGCCCACAACTCCAAGATGGAGGACTCCTCTCAGCTCCAGCCGTTTCTTGAGCAAAACTATGTGGTGGGTATCAACATTCCTGCTTCAGCAGAGATGGAGAAAGACCGGGGGCTAGGAGACAGCCTCCCCAACACCGCAAACTCTTCACAAACTAGCCTTGCTGTGTCTGCTGTGCTTTGTGATCTCCAGTTCTGCCACACTAACCAGCCTCCTTGCTCTGCAACTGCCCTGCAGCCTCACACTTTGGTGAGAGTTGCACTTTTTTTTTTATCTTAACACTATTTCTACTATCATAACTATCTTAAAAAAGCTTAGTTCTCTGTTCCTTCAATTTTCTTTAGGTAATGTGTGGGGAAATTTGATAAGATAAGATAACAAAGCTTGCTTTCATTTAAAGTTTTGGCTTTTTTAAAATTAAATTTACATGCTGGTTATGTGTTGCAAGATGTTGTAATTTTTGTCTTGGTTCAGCTCTAAACCAAATGTCTCCTGATGCACTTTAGTGAAAAGTGATCCGTGTGCTGGTTTGGGAAAGAGGTGTTGCTTTATTATATAATGAACACCATATGTTGATTTTGATTTAGAAACTGTAAATTATGAATGTATCTCCTGAGCCCAACTGTTATTTGTTCTCCGTTTTAAATATTTTACTGAATGAGGGATACAATACTAAAGATTTTTTTATACGATGCTTTGGATATATAGTTCATAATGCTATGTATTAATACGTGGATATTGGTATTGAAACGTGTTATAAGCCTCATAATTGAAAATCTTTGCTCCGTTGGTTGTTTTGGTCAAAAACATAAAATTGCACTGAATGTTTAACGTGATTTGTCCTAGTTAATACGACCTGGAATAATCTGATGTAGCTGTCTCACTATGCTTTTTAAGATGTCAAATTCCTCCTCTTTTAGGAAAGACAGTCAATAAGAAGACTTGTTCCACTAAATGGTAAGGCCATATATTTTCTTTCTTAATGTTGTTGAGTTTCATATTAACTTGTAGGGAGACTTCACCCCAAAAAAGGATGTCTATCATTTACTCATCCTAAGGTTGGGTTGTTTCAAACCTCTATAGGCTTCTTTCTTCTGTTTAACATAAAATTACTTTTGAAATATGTTGGAAGCCAAGCAATTGCCATTGACTTTCATGGTGTACTATTAAAGTGTCCCTATTATGGGTTCTGAAATGTTTATATACAAACAAAACCGGTTGGCATGCATGCAAGGTCAAAATTATATATATATA
>JAUMHP010000046.1:4994309-5016235 GCA_032361065.1 Enteromius trimaculatus
CTATCTATTTATCTATCTCTTTCTTTCTTTCTTTCTTTCTTTCTTTCTTTCTTTCTTTCTTTCCAAACCCTTCCAGTGATTGGTTGAACAGTGTTTTGTGAGCTTTTAACGCTCCAAAAGCGGCACTAGTGGCAAAGAATGAATTTGTATTTCCATTCCGGACAAACAAACAAAAAAAAAGTGTACGGGCAATATGCTAATGTTTTATTTTGATGACGAATTAGGACTCGATGCTTGTTTTAAAAAAACTACTCCTTTCAATGATTCAGAGTCAACTCTTTCTTTTGAGAGACAACGACTTTCAGATTTAAAACTTGGCAGGATGTTTTCATGTCGAAGGTTGCTGGCAACTGGTTTACCAACATTATTTAGAATAACACTTATGCAGTAGCAGAAATAAACTCCTACAGATTTGGAACAACTTAAGCGTGAGACAGACTTTTTAATTTTTGGGTGAACTATTTCTTACATTGGCATGTCTGAAAATTGTGTTTTTACTCTGTCTGACCTTTTCAGGAGAAGAATCGTTGAAGAAAAGCTTTGATTTCTTTGAAGAAATGGATGTCCACTATCATAACAGATTTTTCAGGTTCATTGGACTGAGTGATAACTCAATCAAAAGTGCAGAGTCTCTCTTTCCAGAAGACCGAATTTATGAACTGTTAAAAATCTGGATGGAAAAGGAGGGACTGAAGGCAGATTTCAACAGTCTTATTGAAGCATTAATCTATTTAGACCAAAAGCTGTCGGCAGAAAATATTATTGCAAAGGCAATTATTAATGGTTACTTTAAATATGAAGATGAGTGACTGAACGCATGCAAATATTGTCACCACCTTAGTGTCCTCAGTGGACAAAGGTATTCTTTTGATTTTTATTTTGTGCTTGGCTAACCTTATGCAGTATTATTTCTCAAAAATTCCAAAATGGAAAGTGTGTTTACTGAAGAAATATTTATTATGTTGGCCATTCTTGCAAATTTACTGACAAAATATTTACGTTGGCCAATTTCTTTTTTCTATGAGATGCTATGCCGCTGTTTTAAACCTGTTAGGGGGGGGGAAGAAGACATTTGAGATGACATTTCCTAATATTATGACCTGTGCAGTCTTGCATGTTGAAATGCATTATTTCCTGTTTTGTATACAAAATTGTGATGCATCTGAATGAAATTGAATGAAATGAAAGTTGTTTTAAATATGATTATTATGTGAACAAATAAAAGCAATTAATCTGTATATTGTTTTTTCCTTTAATTATTCTAAACACAAGCACGCATACGGCTGTTACTTAATGGGTGTTTCTTCTCCCAAAAATGAAAATTCTGTCATTTACTCACTTGAGTAGTTTCAAACTGGAAGTACTCGAGGTAAATGCATTTCAGGCGGCTCGCCACCAGAGGTCGCCTGAACTGGAAAATAGGGATCTCAACCTAACAAATTAGGACAAGAGAGGATGGAACACTTAAAGGAGACTTTGAGACTTGCGGTCTAGACCACTTGAGAGCGCGTGCACGCGACAGGAAGTACGCAAGACTGCCCCAGGTCTTCAAAATGCTAAATTTGTTAAATAAAAATTTTAAATTTGAAGTGTTTTATTAATTAGATTAAATAAATACATTTTGAAGATTAAATACAAATTTTCTAACAGTGTTGTGTATTGTTCTCAGACAGACTTAACAAACAAAATTTACAGGGATTCCCCCGAGGGGAAGTGCCAAGGGAAGTTTAGTTGTCTAAAAGTGGAGTGAAACACAGCCTAGGACTAATATGGACTCACTGTGTCCCATAAAGTATAAGAAATTCTACATGCACACTTGGGATCTTCACATCCGCTTGAACACTTGGGCCAAATGAAGGAAACCCGTCATTTAAGTGGCCAAGTGCGAAGACAGCAAGTGTGGGTATTTGGACAATGCCAAAAAATAGAATTAGTTTCATACCACAGCAATGCCGAAGAAAATATAACGATGCTAAATGTCAATCCGAACACGTTAAAATAAACACACAATGTTTTGTGTTTTGCTGTCATCACTTATAAAACTTGGATCATTTTGTGCATTATGCAGGTTCGTTGTAATGCAAATATGTGTGGGCCTTTGCAGCAGTGTGGTGAAGTAAATGTAACAGAATTCATAATTTGGGGACATTAGTCTTTCCCATCCAATGTAATGGTTGAGGAAAATGAGTTCCAGTGGGAAAAAATAGGTACATTGCAACCACGCAGCAAAGTTACATTTCCGTTTGAAGACAGATCTCGTGGTTTTACACTTATGTTGTCCATTATTTAAATGTTTTCTCGAAAGATAATGGAAATATAATCTAACATATACTTAAATTCGTGAGTTAGATTCTGTTCACCAGGGCTGTGCAGAGACATTTAACCCGCCCCAGGTGCTCAAAGATAAAACATTAACAAATAGTAGGCTAAATAATAACAACTTACCTTGAAGTCAAATCTAATATGCAACACTTCAGAACACTTACTCTCCGGCAATAGCAACAAGTCACTCCCCTACACATATCTCTCTGTGACGGTAACTCTACACTTTTATATAAAAGGGCTGCATATGAACCAACCCCCCCAATCAAACTTGAATATAAACACACATAATATCACTAATACAAAAACGCAACTGTCTCGCTTAAATGACACAAAAATAAGTAAACTCTGAAGAAATACCCATGATGCACCGGGTGCACAAGCGAGCATTGGTTAATGGAAGTCACGTGACTGATGTCACAAAATTGAGATTAATAGTTACATTTTATTGTTGTGGGGTAAAGACAGGGCTCCATGCACACATACACATTTAAAAAAAGACAAAAAAAACAAAACAAGAAAAGGGCAATTGAGGCATCAAGGAGAAAAGGGGCGGGGGCTCAAGCACCCGCCGCCCCCCCTCTGCACGTGCCTGGTGTTCACTACACTTCCCATGGCGCCTTGCGGTTAAACAGGAACTTATCATGTCGGCAAGCAGGGCTGCTTTTGTCAAAAACACAGTAAGCTTCGTCCGTTAAAGTTTACCTCTAGCATGACACCAAGTAAAATCAGGTTATCTTATGTTAACAGTCAGTATTGTTATTTTAACTTCGGGCACTTCGTCTGTTTATGAGTGTTTTCATACTAGCATTACGTCACTGAACATTTAAGATACAAAAGACAATAATAACTACAAAACTTTTAAAAAAACAAAGTACTCCAAACTTATGCGTTATAACCACGGGTCTTATTTTTAGAAAAAAAAAGCATTGTTTCCTTGCGTCATGGTAATTTGAGTTCTCTGTTTATGAAGTTCTCTATTTGTGCGATATTGGTAACGTTAGCGTTGAGTGACATAATGTTTACTTCATCCTTATCACTGCTAGTCCCTTTTGCTGTTCCTCATTTATTCTATTGTCTGTTTGCCATCTGGTCTGGTGGCAGATGAAATCGAAAATCATGATGGGGAATCACGGAAAGAGGAACTGAGCCAAAAAATAAAACGCTGTCACGAGGCATCCGATTTTAAACCATCAGATTAAGGTACTGTACATTCAGAAGTGCTGCTCTTCTAAAAACGGTGGTTCTGTTTAAAAATTAAACTTGACAATCGCTAGACTGTTTGATTTTTGAGATATTTCTTATGGTAAGTTAGCTAGCAACTCATGTTCCCTGCCTCTTTGTAAACACCTGTAATGAAAACATGTCATGTAATGTTAATTTCTCAAGCTAAGTAACTTGACTATGCTCATGTGCATTGTTTCTGCAGCACTCACAGGATGAGAGGGGTTGTTACATTTTACTTAACCTATCTGCTTTGCCTGGTGTTGGGGGTCACCTGTGTGGTATTAGTATCTTACTGGAATTACAGCTATCGAGGTGGATTTGCATGGGACGGCTCAATCAAGCAGTTCAACTGGCACCCTGTCTTCATGGTCACTGGCCTGGTGGTGCTTTATGGGAAAGGTATGTTGGATTTCAGTATTATCATGGCTTGTGTTTCATACTACTGTAGGTGTAATATGATAACAAGGCATTGCAAATGTAATATGTTGTAAACAGTGTGTGGATGTTTTATTGTTAGAGTTAAGTTTGGCATGATACAATTAAATATTATAATATTTAGCAAATTTTTTCTGACATTGTCATCAGTGTCTTTTTCCCCTTCTGTTTACCAGCGGCCGTAGTGTACCGTATTCCTCTGACGTGGGGTCACAATAAGCTCCCCTGGAAGCTGTTACATGCCGGGCTCCTGCTGCTTTCTTTCGTTCTTTCCGTTATCGGGCTTTGTGCTGTGTTCGAGTACCACAATGCAAACCACACAGCCAACCTCTATTCCCTCCACAGCTGGGTGGGGATTTGTACCACTGCGCTTTTTACTGCACAGGTATCGCATCGCATTGTTCTTGTACAGTGTAGTAGTCCAGATGTTTCTGTAAATAAGACGTCTAATAGTGGATACACAATTAACTTTAAATAATAAAATAATTGCCAGAAACTATTCTTTTAAACATTTTGGAGACACATTTATAATTCAGATGTAGGCCAGCAGTGATGTAAGAATTAAATAAATAAATTAAATTAAATCCTGATTCTTTTTTTAGTGGCTCATGGGTTTTACCGCGTTTCTATTACCCTGTACTCCAATGACGGCACGTGCTCTTGTAAAGCCAGCTCATGTTTGGATGGGAGGAATCATCTTGGTACTGGCCATTGTGTCCTGCATCTCAGGGATCAATGAAAAACTCTTTTTTGCACTGTAAGTCATCACACTACATAAACTGAGAGGTATGCATTAGCTATTGCAGTTAAGACCTGAAGAACTTATATTTAACGTATAAGGCTATGAAGCTGAAATGAAATCTATATATTATCTGCATTCTGATTGATCTGCACTCTTCAATGGAATCAAAGTGCCCTGATTTAATGTTATGTATGGTGATTAATCTTCATTGAGCGTTTGTGCTGTTTTGACTGAATCTGATCATTGTGTTCTAATCAGTATGTTTTAAAGTATGAGGTAGAGAGATGAGGGTTTACTAACATACTCATAAATGTAGAACTCAAAATGGATTAAGTTTAATGTCACAGCAAAGGCGCTGTTCTATTGGTTCTTTCCTCAGCAAGGGAAACGCCACTGGGACGCAGGCTTATTCCGCATTACCACCAGAGGCAATAACTGCAAATGCGTTGGGAGTCATGATCGTAGCATTTGGATTGGTTGTTTTGAAAATCTTATCCAATCAGATATGGCAGCGTCCTGAGCCAGGCTATGAAGAGGGAGTTTACCAGGTAAAAGACAAAGGATTTCATGATGTCTTTGTTCTTTGAGTTTGGTGTGCTTAATGCTAATTATCTTGTTGTGGTACAAACTTAAAATTAGTAGGCAAGAAAGGTGTTTTCTGACAGGATTGATTAAATATTGTTCGTTTGCTCTCATTTTCAGCCACTGGGGTATGATGGAAGCTAATGAGCCAAAGCTGAAATGAAATCTATATATTATCTGCATTCTGATTGATCTGCACTCTTCTATGGAATCAAAGTGCCCTGATGCTACAAGTTAATCTTCCTAACTATAGAGAGCGATGCAGATTACTGCAAATCTTTTCTTTATTATGTTTGATGTGATTGTGCTATTGCTGATGTTGTTGTAAAGCATAAGCCAAATTATCAGATGTAAAATCACTGATTGATTGTCAGTGGTCTGTGCTTATTTATTATCTGAGAATACGTCTATAACAATTGATTAAAATAATTTCATTAAACACGCTGTTTGCGTCTGTGAATAAAGTCAGAAAAAGGTATTGCCTCTTTTGTTCGTTAAACCGGTTCAAACCGGCTGGGAAGGGCATTCAAACCAGAGCCACGCGTCGTCATCGGCGAATAACCAATAGAAATCGACGCTGTTTAGCACCAATCAAAACGTTAGACTGTTGTGCATGAAATTTGCATATCTTCGCTGTAAGTCCAGTCAATTATTCTTTGATTTGATTTTTCGCACTAAGACACAAATGTTATGCAGACCCGCGCTGAGTACGGTCACAAAAGGATTGAAATTAAAGTATTGAGAAAAATCCTGGTCACAAACGACCAACACTACAAAATAAGGCATAAGCAGGTCAATCCTAATTACTGAAACACCACACGAATACCACAACATAAAAATATATCTTTGTATATTTCTTCAATGTTTTACTCCTGATCCATACAATAAACCGACGCTCAACAGACCTATTTCCCTTCTTGTTTTGTATTGTTGCATCAGCCCCGCCCTTAGCGGAGTTGTGGCAAGCATGGTTTCCACTAGGTCCGCTTGAAGGATATAGATTTCAGCCTTTCTCAAAAGTCCTCCCATTTCAGGTTCTATTCGCTTTCTACAAATTGTTAGCTATCATGTCTGGTCGTGGAAAAGGCGGCAAGGGGCTTGGAAAAGGTGGCGCAAAACGTCACCGCAAAGTTTTGAGAGATAACATTCAAGGAATCACAAAGCCAGCTATTCGCCGTTTAGCGCGTCGTGGTGGTGTGAAGCGTATTTCTGGTCTGATCTATGAAGAGACACGAGGTGTACTAAAAGTGTTTCTTGAAAATGTCATTCGCGACGCTGTGACCTACACCGAGCACGCCAAGCGCAAGACTGTAACCGCTATGGACGTAGTTTACGCTCTGAAGCGTCAAGGCCGTACGCTGTATGGCTTTGGCGGTTAAACTTCACCCGGAACAGCTTTTCAAAAGAAAAAAAGGCTCTTTTAAGAGCCGCCCAAAGGTTAATTTAAAAGGGCAAATTTAATATATCAAAACGCATTTCTTTTCTGCTCTTTCTTTTGTACTGTAGGGTCCCCACAACACGCTTAAGTCTTCTTTTTATTAATTTTTAAAAATGGAATAAAGCAAGCAGTTTATGATTAATCATTGCGCTAATAATTCTAATAAACTGATTTGATAGTTCGTTAATTAACGGGTGATCAAATGGAAATGCTAGTAAACCTTTTTGATTATTTTCATATTTACTCTTAATTGTACATATAATTACTAATTTTATACTAATAATTATAATAGAATTGACGCTATTTAATAAGATGATGCATTATTTATTATGTTCTATATATAAAAATATATATAGATGGATAGATATATATAAACGATTGTACCATAACAATTCAGGAGTCCCTGCATTCTAAAACAATGCTTGATATCATAAAGCGTGCTGTTCCTATCTGTGCTTATCGCTTTTATTGCATCACGTTACATTCCAACATGATAGCTGATGGTTATGACGGGTAACAGTGTGTTGTAAGGTCAGGGACTTTATCTTCAAGCGCAGGAATTAATTTGCTAAGTAAACTGGTTTAAAACAATTCCAACAACACAATCGATAAAGCACAAGAGTTGCATAATCAGCATTTCCCGCCATTAATGTGTGCATTTCAATACATAAACACGAGGCATGCTAAATGTGACCATGGCTTAAATAGTGTTTAGCCCCAACACACAGATGATCTACTGGATTCACAAACGATACCACATTGGCCTAATAGAATAATAAATAACTTTTCATTAAAACAAGATTTTATTAAGTTAACTTATCAAGTGCAATTCTTTCGCAGGCAGACATATCAAAGCAACTAAATGAATCGCTGGGATATGAACGAGTTAGGATAGGAACGATTTACTGACCGATCACCATCCGTGTTTAATTTGTTTTTATGGCAAATTAACTATTAATTAAACTCACATTTTTACAAAATAGCTTTTTGTGCTCTGGTTGATGCTTAATATTTCTTATTAATGAATTTAGCCATGAGAAGCTTTCAGATAGGCTACATTAGCTTAGTGATCAGATGTTGAAGTAGTGTAACTACATACAAAACGCAATCTTCAATTTTTGTGTAAAAAGAGTGACGCAGTGTCACACTAATTTATAAGATATTTCATACATGTGTGTGCGAAAGATTAACAGTTTTATTATTTCATGTCAAACATCAAACACGAATTACTACACGTGCAGCAGTATGGTTCCCCGCTGGACAATGAAGGAATGAGAAAGTCCTCGACGTTATTAAGCCTGTCCGAATTAAAAGTGGTTACGTGGCCTTTTTACAATCACTAAATATTATTATAAGAATAGTAAGTTGTTTATAAGTATTAAAAAGCTGACAAATCGGTCATACAATCATCAATACAACATTAAGATAGCTTTCCTCTGTTGGCACTCCTCGACTGAGGAGAACACTTTCTCTTTAGATCACAAGCACTCTTTTTAATCACTAACAGAAAGCGTCTTTAAATGTGAAATGTTGTGAAACTTGCTTATATATAAGTCATTCGAATCATGTATTAGTTGTACAGATATGATTATTAATAGATCATTGTCAAAAGAATCGCCGTGAGATTAGGGGAGGCTGAAATGGCGACAGCGCTGATCTGTGTTACCTTCACTAAAGAAAAACGCTTTAGGTTTTAATTCCCTGAGCTTTCTTAATCTAAAAGCACAGCAAATATGTAGAATAGGGTCTTCTCTATGCAAAATGTCTATCGGTTTTGTTGTGCTTTTCGAATTTTAATGTATAATCTACAAAAGAAGAGAGGAAGTGCGATATTTCCCGCTGCGACTCGCACTAAATTTGGACGCGTTTTTATTATTGTACAATAAACCAAGCGATGTTTTGCACAAAACACAAGCTGTCCACAAAGCGGAAAGACTCAGCTATCGGAACGTGGTTTAAAGTCAACAATCTATCACTCTTTATCGCGGAAAACCTTGTGTTTTTCAAGATCAGAAAACACATCTACGAACGACTCTGTCCTGTTGAGAGCGTCGGTTGAGGCGGTTGAGTCTATATGGTTCTCATCTCCCGTTTAAATCCCGCCCTCAGCTGTTGGATGTAAACATTGTTTGTTTGACAGCTCTGTACTACGTGACATCGGCTCCAAGTTTATTGAAACTATGGCAGAAACGGCTCCTGCTCCTGCTCCAGCTAAAGCCCCGAAGAAGAAGGCGGCAAAGGCAAAAAAGCCTGGACCGAGCGTGTCGGACCTTATCGTGAAGGCGGTCGCTGCTTCCAACGAGCGCAAAGGAGTTTCCCTGGCGGCTCTGAAGAAGGCTTTGGCAGGTGGTGGATATGACGTTGAGAAAAATAACTCTCGTGTTAAGATCGCTTTGAAATCTCTGGTGAAAAAGGGAGCGCTTGTTCAAACTAAAGGCACCGGGGCGTCCGGATCTTTCAAGGTGAGCAAGAAACCAGCCGCCAAGAAGCCCGTCAAGAAAGTTGTGGCGAAACCGAAGAAACCAGCCGTGAAGAAGGCGGCGGCCAAGGCGGCGAAGCCCAAGAAGGCAGCAGTAAAGAAACCTGCCCCGAAGAAGTCTCCCAAGAAAGTGAAGAAAGCGGCTGCACCCAAGAAAGCCACCAAAAGCCCAAAGAAAGTGAAGAAACCGGCAGTGAAGAAAGTTGCAAAGAGTCCCAAGAAGGTCAAAGCAGTGAAGCCTAAAACCGTGAAGCCTAAAGCCGCAAAGCCCAAGGCTGCCAAAGCGAAGAAGACGGCCGCTAAGAAGAAGTAAACTGCCAGACTTCACTCCAAAAACCAAAGGCTCTTGTAAGAGCCACCCCATCTTCACAGAAGTGCAAATGTTCCTAATGCATGTAAGAAGGCTAATGCCTTTTTGATAGACTGAGAAAGGGGGTTTTGGGTGGGATGTGACACTTTTTGAACTGTGTTGTTGTATAGAGTCTTACTGCTTCAATCACCAGCGCGAACGAGCAGCACAGATATCGCCGTGAAAGACTTTTATCAAGATCGGTTTGTATAAACACACGACAGTCTCTACCTCTGTACCTGGTGCACAAAGCCGATTACTTGGTGTAGATTTTCAATCCTTCACAGATTAGACAGAAGAGTCCACTGGTTGGAAAGTGTCCAAATGTGCATACATTAACATATATAAGTACAGTTTGTTTAAAGTTTATCGTGTGCGACTAAACAGGATGAGTGCGTTTTATCACTGTCGCTGATTCAGGTTATATTTATATTTTGTATTGGATTATACTAGACTTTCCTGTAAATAGAGCAATACAGAACGAACATTTAATTTATTCATTGTTAATGGTTTGTTGAATGTTGCTACCGAAGGCAATATACATTCCATCAAATGTTCTTGTTTTTTTTGTATACAATTGTTCTTAACATTTACTCATAAACCTATATTTTGTCCAAAACCTGTTTTAGTACAAAACTCCCAATAAAAAAAAAATATGATATCAGAAGATGAGTGCTCATTTGTTTTCTTGACCTGCTAAGGAGAATGTACATAAATGTTAATTTTAATGTTTTTAAACTTAGAAATGTATTTTCTTATAAAAAGTCATTCAATATTTTGAGTTGACCTTGGAGTGTTTGTATGCGCATATATATATATAGTTTTTGTTGTTGTTGCCTTTAATAGTCTTTAGGAGTCCATCAAATATTATGAGGTAATAAAAGAATGATCATAATGCTGCTTAAAAAGCTAAAGTATTGCACACTCTCAGAAATAAATGTACAAAAGCTGTCACTGGGCCAATACCTTTTCAAAAGGTACATGTTTGTACCTAAAGGGTGCATTTTGGTACTTTAAATGTATGTATTTGAACCTAATTGGTACAGAAGTGTACCTTTTGAAAAGGTACTGACCCAGTGACACACTTTGTACCTTTATTTCTGAAGGTACTTTCCTTCCTAAAGTATTTCGTTTCAGCTATCCTTTTATACATCTTTCCAGCTTCACTTGCATTAACTTTAATAATTTCCCAACAGAGCAGATGTGAACATAGAACATAGAAGCTTGTTTGAAATCACTTGATCTCATATTTTCATTTGATCTCATATGCCATGCTCAGAAATAAAAGGGGAAATGAACAACAGTCTGTCAGTGCATTTTCCCTTTCGGAGAGAGTAGAGGACATTTTAACGTCAGCTGTTACTTATTTTCAGTCAAATCTTCAAGCTGACGAGACGTATGATTATTATTTCCTCAATTAACACATTGAACTGAAAAGACTGAGCATTCCCATTCAGGCAGAAATACGTGCATCATGAGCTATATGTAAAGCTCTTGATGGAGTCTCTCTATAGACACCTCACATTGAGTGACCTTTTGAATGATTCATGAGAAGAGTAGTGTAGAAACAGCACTCAAAACAGTTGTCTAAGCCAGTTCAGTTACTCATAGTCTTACTCAGTCTGTTTAATACATAAATGTATAATTATTTTTGCATATTTACAGATTACAGTATTCCAGAGATACTAGGAGATTCGATTTCATTATGAGCCACACTTTCAAGAGAGGCTAACTCATCTTCTTTTGTAAATGGGAGTATTTTATCCAGCGATAGTTCTGTTTCTCCATGACTTAGCATAGGAGGCCTTTCCCCGTATACAAAGTTGCATTCAGCCTCATAAGGGACTTCAGCCATCTGTGACACTGTATCGAAGCGCACGTCTTTATCACTTTCCTCCCTGACAGCGTGCGGATGCAGACAGGGGTGACCAAAGAGGTGAGCGTCCCGAAGGTTTGTGGAGTCACGATGGTAAGACACCAGCTCATTGCTGAAGTCAACCGTCTGAACCGTATTCCGAGAGCACAGCTTCCCGCATCCCAAGAGGCTGGAGAACGCTTTGCGGAATTCTGCATTAAAAGCATAAACTACAGGATTCAAGGTAGAGTTTGCCCACCCACACCACACAAACACATCGAAAGTTGTCTTATTGACACATGGGATCTGCCCGGCGTTGTGGAGGCCGGGGTCACAAAACGGCACCATGCAATTGAGAATGAAGAACGGGAGCCAACAGCAGACGAACACACCCATGATCATCGACAGGGTTTTCAGGACTTTGGTTTCCCTCTTAAACGAGCTTTTTAACTTCTCTTCAGGTGCCTTGCTGCAGCTCTGGCAGGACTGAACATGCTTAATGGTGCACTCTTGCATTGATATCCTTCGGATCTGCTTTTGCGCTATGAGGAAGATGCGAGTGTAAGTGACAATCATTATGGAGACGGGGATGTAGAAGCTGATTAGAGATGAAGTGATGGCATAAGTGCGGTTTAAACTGGCATCGCATTTCTCAGCCATTTCTCCCAGCTCTTCTTTATGGCGGAGACTCTTATGCCAACTCAACTGCACAGGAATGAATGAGATCAAAACAGAGAGCACCCATGCCACTCCGATCATGACAAATGCCACTCTTCTTGTCATTTTCTGCTCGTAGCTCAGTGGGATAGCAATAGCCCAGTAACGATCCACGCTTATAATGCACAGGTTAAGAATGGAGGCGGTGGAGCACATGATGTCAAAGGCTATCCATACTTCACAGAAACTGCCGAACGGCCAGAATCCCACAATCTCGGCGGCTGCCTTCCATGGCATTACAAGAGATGCAACTAAGAGATCTGAGACCGCCAAAGACACTACAAACACATACGCCACTTTGGAGCGCAGATGACGGAACCGTACCACTGCGATGCACACCAGAGCATTCCCTAGAAAGGTGGAAAGCACAAAAATAAAAAGCAGACAAGCAGTCATGGAGCGAGTTATTAGCTCTGAGACATAACCTTCAGTCTGGTTTACCATCTTCCGGGATGTCCCTATTACCCTGGCTGCAACCTGAAAAATGAAGTCTTTTGATCAAGCATCCGTTCTTCGGGGGACGTTTGCAGAGAGTTTAATATCCCAAGACTTCAGGAATTCCTCCATTAATGAGAGAGTTGCCTGGAATTGAACATTTCTCAAATAACCTTCCCTCCTTCCTTCAACCAGAGAAGTGCGTGAGGATACAGTGCAGAGGGTGAGACTAATGATCTTGGAAGTAGGACTAGAGGGAGGAGCCTAAGAAAATACAGGAGAGAGGGAGACTGTGACTGCTGTCATGTAGCCTATATTATGGGATATGTATTACTTATTAATTTCTGATATATTTTGTTTTTGTTTTCGTCAGGCCTTTAGAAACCATTCTAATATTTATTATTTAACAAATAAGGCAAGTGGAAAATCGTGTTTCAAAGGAAACATCTGCTATCCGACCAATGAAGCCTAATTAGCATTTATGGATTAATTTACAGTTCTGTTCCCTTAAGTGCAACGTTATCCACAAGATGGCAGTATACATACATTAATATCCCACAAGAGAACAGGCAGCTGTTCTGGTGATGAGATGACTGACTCAATTCGTCGAAACGATTCTTTTGAACTGTTCGTTTCAAAAAAGCTGTTATGTTCAGCTGTTGTTTTACGTCATTGCATAATTACGTCATTGCTTGCTCCCTGATCAACTTTTATTCATTCGGATCAGTTTACAGCTATGATACAGTTCATAGAATCTAAAATAATTCGCTTTGGCAATAGACAGGCGTACACAATTCTTTTAGCCCACGTTTGCTGAAATGTTTCGTATGTGAGCTAAATTGGTTATACCATACTCTATTTCTGCTGCATTATTTTTTTTATGGCAGATATATTAGAGCGAATGAATGGAATGATAGTATGTATACTCATATGATATCCCGAATTCAGCCATGAATCCAGAACGAATCATTCAGTCCGATTCATTGAAGATGACATTAAAAATAATTAGTTCAAGAGCACTAACTACTGGAATACATTCGTCTTAATCCAGATTTTTTGTATAAACCAAAACATACCTTTTATGTATTTATAACACACTTCAGCAACGTCACCGACCTACGAAGTATTTATACGAAGTATTTATTGTATTCTATACAAACAGTATAATTTTGTTTGCCTCCCTTCCCCCAATAAACTCCCCACAGTGACCAAAAGTGCTTTTGTCGGGCTAGGAGATTATTCAGTCCATCACAATTATTATTTTTGGTTTAAAACAACAGACTTCGTTTAGGCACGTACATAATGTCTGTTTCCTCAAAAATTCCAGTTATGTGCCCATGGAGGTCCATGAGGTCACCAGCCCACAGTGGTGGGCGTGAGGGGGCAGTTCAACAAGGCGTAACTTTGTTTCGACTTTCCTAAAATTGTAGGAGATCAACCAGTGAAAGTTTAGGGGATGTGCAACAGCTGAGAGAAGCGGAGATTCACATTCGGAGGACTATTCTACTGTGAAACTTGCCCTCGCAGCAAAAGTAAGCTAACAACTGCATCTGCTCTGATTTATTAAGCTATATTGTATAGTCGCGTTTTTGCTTATTTTAAAGAAAATATTCAGAGTTGTACAGAATATTTCGCTTTAAATCGACTTACCTAACACACAGCACATTTCCTTGTAAGATAGAAAAGAGACAAAAACAGTGCTTCTAATGGTTACGCATGACGTCATGCTTGAATCAGTGGGATAGGATGCAGGCTGTAACTAACTGAGAGATAAAAGCTGTGCCATGGTTTAGGCTTTGTAATTCTTCATGTTTTTAACACTCATATGTTATTCAGTAATGAACATTTCAGCCTGTGCAAAAGTGGCTCTGTGCCTTTGTTTCTGGTTCAGATAGAACACTGGGTTATTGTGTTTAGGTAGTATTGCACTGTGACCCCTTGACATGTGAACCCTGTCAGAATCCTATTCATTGTGGTCTGTCTGGAAGTGCAAAATACTAACAGACAAGTACCAGGTATTTAGGACAGGAATGTTAGGCAGTTCCAAAGCTGCAGATGGCTCAGAGCAATAGCTCTTGTCCTGGCGAACAAACTTATACCCAAAACGCTTCTGAACAAGTCTGTGTGATGAACTCTACTTTAATTCACTTTAGACAAAGCACATTTTTAAAATAACTACTACACAGGCAGGCTGCTCAAGAAGATTTTTCACTAATTCTTTGGGACTACTGGGGTCCATGTCTGTTTGCCACGTGCATTTAAACAATAGACCCTGAAGAGATTCAGAAAGATTTATTTATGCTTGTGTGATTCAGTTGTGGTTCATGTTACAGGCTTCAAAAGTTTGATGTATTTTAGGCAATAACCTTTGAGAATATTTGAGAAAGTGAGCGGAAGTCTTAAAAAGTGCTTTTGTAGAAGGGCCTTTTTTATCTTGGAGTGGTGATCTCAGGGGGACACTTGGAAGCATGTTATTTCTTTATTTTTATTTTTTTGGCTTTTTAGACAGATGCGTACATGCCAGTGGGTACTGTAGAACCAAAATGTCTTGAGGATTCATTCTACTAATCATTTTTCTGCATAGTAGGGTTCAAATGTTTGAGAACCCTAGCATCTATTTAGCTTTTTAAATGTAATAATTTATTAATCATATTTATTTTGCAATTATTTTATCCGCATTAGAATTACAGGTTACTAAATCGGAAAACAGCATTGTACGTGTTTGCGTTAAAACCTGATGAGCTTTGTTATATGAAAATGGCCCTTTGTACAAAAGACTTCACAATGTAATTATTTTATTGCAACAGTTTATTTAAAAAAAATAATTAGGCTATGATCAAATTTACATACTATGTGTTAAATTTGAATTTTATACTTCACTTTGTTCCCCCCCCCATTCCAAGCTCATCTACTCATGCTTACCGTACGTCCATCAGCATGTGTCACTGAAAGAGAATATCTAATATCCCAATCAAAGTGTCACTGTCAAACTTTTATGCTCAATTAAACTGTATTTTTTGATAAGAACATGATTCTTTTCCTTGGTATTCAAAGTGAATTTTATATTTTTCTGCTTAGGTCATGGCTAATGTAGATAAATAGCATGTCACAGTGTGGGCTAAACAAGTCTCGGTGTCCTCTGAGTCTGCTTCGCTCTTTGATGTGGGCTGATTTGGTGATGGATGAGAATTCCCATGCTATTCCCCTTGAGCTCATGACTTTGATAAAAGTGCATTTGATTAGAAAAGTACAGATAAATGACAGGCTGGAGATCCTAAAATGCATGAATTATGTCTGTTAGCATCAATAATGTCTTTCTGTGCTGTCTAAGTAATAACAATAGAAACTACTTCTATCGCTTCACTTTCACTTCTTAATTTATTTTTTGCAGGCCATAAAAACCTTCTGAGCCTCTGTCATTATGCTGGCCCTCTGGTCTGTGTCATTTGTACTAGTCTGCATATGCAGATTCAGTCACGCACAATATGAGCACTTGGGTTACTTCCCAGGCTACCAAGACCCTGCACAGGACCTTTATACTGCTCCAGAGCTTCCTAAAGATGTACCCAAGATACAGCTACGTCTGGCTGGAGAGAAACGCAAGCACAATGAAGGCCGTGTTGAGGTTTTCTTTGAAGGGGAGTGGGGGACTGTGTGTGATGATGATTTCACCATTCATGCAGCCCAAGTTGTATGCAGAGAACTGGGTTATTCTGAAGCAGTCTCCTGGTCTCCATCATCTAAATATGGAAAGGGAGAAGGTAAGCTAGTGTTCAAAATGATACAATGTCAAACGGATGTTTCGCAAATTAAAATGACTTGCCGTTAAAGAAATCATCAAAATGTACTCACCCTCAAGCCATATAAGGTGTAGATAAGTTTGTTTCTTCAGAAAGATTTGTAAAAATCTTGCTTTACATGTCTCAAGTGAATGGGTGCCATAAGAACAAGAGTCTAAATAGCTCATAAAAGCATCACAATAATTCAGCGTCATATGAACTACTGTGGTGTTTCTGTCAGATGTTTGCAGGCTTATGTAGCTGCAGAGGATCCATTGGTGAGCAATATAACATATTACAAAATTTATTTAAGTCTCCAGTGAAGAAACAAAATCATCTACATTTTGGAGTACAGTTTAGCAAAATAAATTTTTGTGTGGACAATTTTTTTGATAATACAGATTAGTATAACATGTCCATGGACACCTTTTTGACTTCATTAAATAGTTTTAAATGAACCAGCGTTGTATTTTTGTTTTAAACGTACCAAAATTTCATGTAGACTCCTAAGTCATAAAAGCTGCATTAATTTAATTATGAAAGAATTCGCTAAATATCAGCAATGAGAATTGATATGCACTAACCTCCTGTGTTTTTAGGCCGAATCTGGTTTGACAATGTCCACTGCACGGGGAATGAGAAGAGCTTGGCCCAGTGTGAGTCTAATGGGATAGGCGTCTCTGATTGCAAGCATACTGAGGATGTCGGGGTGGTTTGCAGCGACAAGAGAATACCAGGATTCAAGTTTGTTAGCACCCTTACCAACAACATCAATGTAAGTGAATTCAGTACAGATGTTTCTTCTGTTATTGTCTATAATTCAGATGCATCATGCCCATTTTATGCCCATGGATTTTGAATGCAACTTTCAAAATATATTTTTAAAATTTTATTTCATGATTATTGCAGGGACAAAATTAATGGTGCAACAGAGACTGGTGCATTTCACTTGTTTTGACTTATATCACTTAGTAATGTGTGTGTGGTTAAGAGAATCTGTGCAAAATTTAACAAAGTATTACTTTGTCAACACAACCAGTTTCAGCATTTAACAAGTATTATATATCCAAGTGTCACCCTTTTGTGAAAATTACTTTTGCAGCTGAACTGCATGCTAGGAAATCTTTTATAGGTTCAACAAATGTTCTGTAAAAAAAATTAGTTTAACCCTTCAGTTCTAAAAGTTTAAATTAATTTGTTCCTGTAAGTTAAAGAATACATGATAGACAGACTCGTGTGTGTTTTTGATTTAGATCATAATTCATAATTGGGTCATAATTTCTTCCCCAAAGAAATAATTTTCCAGGCAGAAGAAACTAGGTATGGAACGCCTCTGAAACTATGGTTGCTTTTTTCCTTTGATCACTTTTCCAATTGCTCTATGCATTCTTTTCCTATCTCACCCAAAGCTAAGTAGCTTGGTTGCTAGGCATGAGACAATGGAATGTTCAAACATGTTTTTTATGCTATCCAGATTTGTGCTACTAGGGTTTGTTTAAAATCATTTTTTGTGTCCAGTTAGAGCAATAACAGTATTTGTCCCATCCTCTCTTTCTATGCAGAAGCTGTTCAGAGCCAGCAGCGTCATCTTGAAATAATGCATTAAGCATGCAGAGAAATATTTCATAGTAGTCACTTTTGTAAACAAAGACAATTGTAATTCCAGCCACAGACTCTAGAAGATGTGGCAAATACATTTTCAGAAATTCTGATTGTAATTCTTAAAGCCAAATGGATACCTTAATGAATGCCCATCTGAGCATTCAACACCAAACTACTTTGCAGAAAGAAAATATCTGAATTTAATTACACATGCATGCAGTTTTTAAAAGATACCTTTTGTGTCTGAATTTCATTTCAAACTGTTATTCGGGACTATATGAGTCAAGCAGGGGCTAGGGGGAAGGCTAGATGTCTAAGATCAGCTTCTAATTGGTCTCTAGCTGAGAAACCTGGAGAGAAAGCCAGAGTCAGCTTTTCCATCAACTGATAGCCTGCACGGGCTCCACATTAAGGCAGTTAAATCACAGGGAGGTTTACCATAATGCCGCCCCTATTCAAGTCATCTGGGAATGTTCATAGGCAGCTTACTGTGGCCTTCCCTGGGTTAAAATGGGAAAAATGATGTAATGTGTCAGTGTGGTGGAGAAACGGTGGAGGAGAGTCCACAGTCAAGACTTCAAAAGAACAGGAAGGGGGGGGACCCCACATTTTCCAGGTAGTGGTATGGAATAACTGTTGTCATAAAGAGTATAATATTTTTACAGTTTGTGTAATAATATGCTGATCCACTTTATCAGATGCATTGATCAAATTATCTTGTCATGTTGTTTTAGACACGAAACTTGATCAAAGATGCAATGAACTTTTCTGAACCCATCCAAAAAAGCTGCAAATATTTATGTGCCTCAAATATCCAGTGACCCATGAACATCCTGTAAATCATGGCATTACATGACCTGTTTACTGCAAGACTAAGAGGATTGGCTGGTCAAATCTGTGAATATTTTTCTGCAACCTAATTTCATTGTGAATAAACAAGATGTTCTCCCTGTTTGGAAAAAAAACATATTTTTAGCTTAACCATTCTTGGATAGTTTGGTATGGTAATGTACATGACAATGTATGTGGTATTGGTGGAATAGATCTGCTACGCCGCAGCAGAGCAAGTACTGAGACTTGTGACTGCCAGAACACCCAAAAACATGCTGTGTGAGCAACTAAGAAATACTGCTGCTGCAGATGTAACATATATGAAAGAACCCTCACAGCGCACATGAATCACCCAGGCAGTCCAAGTCCTGTATAAATCAGAACCAATGTTGTCATGTAAGAGCGGGGCATGCAGAAGCAGATGGAAGCCTGACCACGCAGACGCATGTTATGCAATACCTTGATTACAATCACAGAGTTTGTGCCCTTTATGAGGTTTTACAGAGTTCAGAGGACATTGCATTATTTATTTGAGTTGATGACTATGTTTCTTTCAGCCCTAGAGGATCACAGAACATTCACAGTGACACAACATGAAATTCTAGTATTTTTTAAGCTAAGAAATGTGTGTTAGAAATCATTCCGTTTTGTTCAAACTTTTACAACAACTGAAGATAAAAATGGTCACTACCACTTAATCTTAGACAGATGCTGCTGATCGGCTCGGAAACACTCAGACATTATTTTTCTAGTGACTAATATGTTCCTCATCTGTGGAGTCTGGCCCAGCATGTACAATTATTCTTACTCTACTGGTTCCATGAATGGTCCTCCCTTTTTTCCAAACTATACTTAACAGATATTCTTAATATGTCTATGGGCATGTATGTTATGTAAATGTTATGCAGTATATTCCCTATACATTTCCGTCAAAGCTCAAAATGTGACTGCCATTCCTTCACTTTGGGTAGGTAGAGGATAATATTCTTGGTTAAAAGTAGTCTAAACTACATCTAATGTAACAAACAGCATGCCGTTGATGATCTATGTGTGTCATATTGAAAAATAAATACATAATAATCCTTAAATTACACTACATTTCAATTATATGTCATTTGCTCGGTAAGCTATAAACAACAGTTCTCTCTCTCTTTAAATCAGTTATCATTGTTTATTCATCTGCCTCTCCTCCCTTCAAGTTACATACTTTAGGACAATGACACTCCCTATTAAACAGGATGTTTATCTCTTAAGTAGCATGTGTAATCTCTGAAATTGAAAATCAGGCCGCAGCTATGTGACTAACAGTGTCATTTACAGTGGGAAGAGTTGTTTTCAGTCTTCAGTCTTGCATTCAGTACTTTGTCATCTCATGTTCAGTGCGACTATTGCTTGTGGTTTTTGTAGTACATTTTGCTTTTGACCCAAGTGGAAAAACACATTTTTTACATTCTTGAGAATTCAGAGATTTCTGTGGATGTAAAAGTTTTCCTTGAAAACCGACACCAATTTTCAGTGTTGTTTTTTCCGCAGAGTTCGTGTAGGAGACTCTTAGGTCAGAATGAACTGCTTGCAAAGTTGCAGTTAGTAAAAGAATGAAAAAGCCAATTAAACATTGGCACCAGATCAGTGCAATAGACCATGCTACTCTAATCTAGCTATTTTAGGAAGCAGATAATCATCACTTGTGCTTTGGCTCTTAGTCTGTCTAACAAGACAGGCCAGGGCAGTTGTCCAACCAAGTCCAAGTGTTGTTTGTTTATTGCAGTGGATCTACCCTGTTTTGAAAAGCTCAGTAACAGTCAAGTATATGTAAACGCATTTTGTTAACACACTGTTCTGTTATAAGTTGGGGGAGGGAAACTGCTAATGGGAAATGGGATCCATCTGCAGTGGAGGCATTCTTTGACATGTCTTTACAAAGGGTTGAAAAAACCAAACAAACAATAGCCATCTTTTAACAACACAAGAGCTTCTAAGACAGGACACCATGTTCAGAGATTCATTTACATTTTCTTCTTCAGTAAAGTTATTCAAAGTGGTTAAAGATATATACTCATAGCTTAAGTCTTTTACAGGTTTTTAGTAGCATTTTTAAATGACACGTGGAATAGCTTTGTTATTTGTATTCTGTTCAGATGTGGAGAACATGCTCTCTAGCTCTTTTTCTAGTTAAAAGGTAAAACAATGTGGGTTGTGTGACATTTTCCTTTTCACAATCTGTCTACCGGCCAGTGGAAGAATGCCTGTCAGTTCACCACTTGCGCCTCTGACTCCTTCTCCTGTATGAGCAGTAGGAGGGTTCTCTTTTTTCTTTTTGAAAACGAGACTGGCCTCCTGAGACGCTTACTTACATCCACAGAAGGACAAGCCCTCACAAATCGATATCCCAGCTGCTGTATTTTTCTTTCCTAGCTGCAAAATCCCCTCCTCTTCCAGTTACCATGGAAGCCAGCCACACGTGTTTAGGAAATCTTGTTCTTCCTCTTTTGTGCTAATAAATCACGCATCAGGTGTTTTTTTCTCCCAACCTGTTTTGAAAGCTTCCACACTGCCTGTTTAGAAAAGAGTTCATTGAAACCCCATGAAGCTCGGATATGTGCGCTGGTCTTTGAACTCGCCGATCAAGTCACAAAGTCTCAGAAAAAATGGAAAAACTCATGTATCAAAACTACAAAGTTACTTTCTAACAGCACATCACTTTTTTTATCCATCAAACAGTGTGTTATGTAACATATTTAAAAATTCATGATGCTGTGTTGGGTTGATTGCTTTGTTGGGATAGTTTTTGTTGCCTTTATGTGCCATTTTCGTTGGTGGATCCTGGATCCTTTTTTCAGCCTTTGATGGGAATGCTTTGTTGCATCACACAGTAGCCCTATTCGGATGGGACTAGGTTTTTTAAACTACGTTTGAGTTTCGATCGTTATCACCGGATGTCCGCGATTTTCATGTACCATTTCGGACAGGACTAACATCTCAGTGTTTATTACAGAGGCGGGCGTGTCTGTTTTGTACATCTGGGCATCACAGAGATCACACTCTCGGATTGATCACAATAAGTGTAATCACAAATACCATGGTGAAGCTAAATGTCTAGTACAAAAAAAACAGGCATATGTAACATATGTAA